>JAUZST010054940.1:0-24131 GCA_034779995.1 Parotocinclus haroldoi | reverse complement strand
ATGTATTACTGTAAAGCTGCTTTGAGACAATGCTACGTTGTAAAAAGCGCTATATAAATAAAATTGAATTGAATTGATATCTGGGGAGGTTCCTGGCTTTGAACCCAAAATGTCAATGTTTTGTTCACCGAGCCACTGGTTATCACTTTTACCTCGTTACATGGTGCTCCATCATGCTGGGAAGATAATTGTCTGTCTTCAAATTGCTCCTGAGTTGTTCTTGTTGACACCATTCCTCATTCATGCCAGTGCTCTACTCCCATGGACAAAAAGCAACCCCACAAATGAATGGTCTCTGGATGCTGGATTCTCTGGATTCTCTGTTAGAACGAACCCAATCTCGTGGCTGCACCCTTTTTAGGTGATGGTCGTGATGCTTGCATGACTTTCTTGGGTGCCAAGAAGTTCTTGATGATTCGATAAATACAGATAACAAGAAAACCCAAAAGCACCACTACCCCTATAAAGCAACCATTCTACTCTTCTAACCAGCATGACAGAGTGATATCACCCGTCTTGTCCTCATTACCAATTTCGCCTAAGTTAACGAGATTATCACAGAACTCTTCACCATCTAGAGTTAATAGAAATTGGCGCAATAAAAAAAGCAAACTTTGACTACGACTTGACCACGACTGTACAGTAATGACATTATGTAAAACCTCAGGCACAAATGACACACTTTGTTGACTTCCTAAATAATCGTTCACCTCGCCAACTGTTAAGGAAGGTAGATGCATACTGCCCATACAGGGACCCAAATGGCGGAACAAACTTCCACTAGATTTCTGAATGCTATCTCTTACTGTCTTTAAACGACGACTCACCTTTTCATTTGGCAATTAAACGACAACCTGAATTGACCTTCATGCTCTTAACACACACTGTTGTTCCTCTGCTTTATGGTTGCCATTTTTACCTGTATAAACTCGTAACAGAGGTCTGGTGTTCTCTGACCGTAGGCTACCTGTACTAGCATGAGGTAGTGTCTTGCTAAGAGGGACATGAAGCACTGCTGCGAGTTCATGATAATAGCGTTTGCTCTATGCAGCCATGTTTAACATCTTAACATTGTTTGGATTTTGGGGGTTAAAAAAGAAGGGTCAAACGGAGCTGTTGATGATCAGATTTTTCGAGTGAAGAGGAGCTGAATTCCGAGGTTCCACTGTATGTTACTGAAATAAAAGTAGAGTGGTATCTAACATATTTCACCAATTTGCCCAAACTTGTAGTGATGCACTGTGTTTATCCTCTATAATTTGCCATCTTCAGCTTGTCGTTGTGATGGAATTACTCCTCCTTCACTGTTTTTTAGTTGTTTTATTTGACAACTCTGGAATCGATCTGGAGTTACAGGAGACAGAGGTTGCATTTCCTCTGCGTTCAGAGGAAAACAAACGGGCTTCACCTTCTCCGGAATCGATCGGAGACATTTCAGAGTTTGATCACTTCTCGGCTCTGTCCCAATGGTGCTGACACACATAGAGGGAGGGAGAGAAAAAGAGGGAAAGAGAAAGAGAGATACTGAGAGAGAGAGAGAGAGAGAGAGACAGAGAGACAGAGAGAGAGGGAGAGAGAGAGAGAGATCTACTGATCAGCACTAAGCAACTTAGAGTATCTCAAATGAGAAAGAGAAGCGATAGTCAGTCCATTTGTCTCCATCATGTCTCTTTGTGTGTGTCACTTTTATTTTTGAGGACTAACTGCCTCTTTAGCTCACTTTTTAGGAAACCCTCTGTGAGGCTTTAATTGGACTGGGACTGGGCGTTTTTGAAGACTGTTTTATTCAGTGTTTTGTAGTTTGGAGGATTTCCTCAGGCTGTTCTTACAACAGACCCCTTTGTTAGCACACCATTAGCCTTGTTACCTGTGGGCAAGATTTAAGAAGCCCATGGTGCTCAAAGGTTCCTCTTATCCTGGCTTAATTCAAAAGGCTACAGTTGGTTAGTGCGTCAGCTACAGTGTGTTCACTTATCTAATATAAGATCTCAGAACTAAAGTTGTCAAAACCCTCCCCTGGCAATGATGTGCGCGAAAAAAAAAAAAGTTTCATTTTTAAGGAGGAAGCAGCAGTTTGTGCATGACAATTAGCAAGGCAATGTGTGAAACATGGTGTAAGAGTGAAGTGAAAATTGAAAGGCTGAACATATTTGATATAAGAGAAATGATATGAGAAACAAGAAAATCCACAAAAAGGGAGCGGGGGACCTAGCGCGCTTTAAGTGAGGTAGCATTTCAACATGATTGAAAATGAGTAAGAAAACCTCGTTGGTGTTTTAACTCAAGTTGTTTAAGGAAGCGTTTTTTCTTTGGCGGGGTGTGTCTGAAAAGATCTTTTAGGCCGAACCGAGGAGAATTACAGTAATCAATGCTGTGACCAGAGCATGAACAAGACTAGCAGTGCTACATTGAGAAAGAGTTCGCTGAAAACGATGGATGTTACGTAAATTTAAATACGCAGACCTGTTACTATTATTAATATGAGGTTTGAAAGCTGATTAAGGACTGTTAAGGATGACACTCGGACTCTTAACCTGACGGGGAGAAACAGTAGAACTGTCCATGGACACTGGAAAAGTGGGGGGAAATCATTTACCCACGTCTGAGGGAGGGGAGGCCAGACTGTGGAGCGTTATACCAGTGACGCTTCTGAGGGCTTAGGGACGGATTGGTGACCTGTTCCTGCATTCTCCTGCTGGATGAACAGAACATAACAAAAGCCATTTGTTCTATATGAGCATTCTCACATACAGTAGAATATGAATATGAATATCTCCCTCACCTGAAGTGCCGTACAGAGGCTGATGCTTAAGTCTTGATTGATGGGTCCAGCCGACCCACGCTTGAGGCACAAAAAGTACAAGGTTAAACAATAATCAGGTTATTGATGCATGCGTGTTTTTGCTCTACAGATTTTCCAAGGGAACAGCGATGCAGACAGGGTGGTCCATCAAAAGCTGCCCCACCCCATCCGAACACGCTTCCTGCGATTCCTGCCAAGGGAATGGAGTAGCGAGGGCTGGATCTGCATGAGAGTGGAGGTCTACGGCTGCTCTTATAGTGAGTGCGGACTTTAGCTTTGGCCTTAACTCGACCCTCACACGCTACTGTTAAACGCAGATCTGCTGATCCTGCAAAAACAGCCCTATTTGGTATGCACCCATGTAACTGAAACCTTGTCGCATTTGTCGGAAAGTCTCTCATGGTCCTGCAAAAAGCGAAGCAAAGACGTGCAGTTCGATGTGAAATCGCAGCATGAGGATCAAGAACCGGGATAATTGTGAGCTCATATTGGTATGCGCTTTTAATATTCTTAGGGGTGCAGTATAACATTTAGCCAAAAAACAAAGCAAATCAATTTCACCTCTCTAGAGATCCTGCAATGGCCTCTTAAAGCTGAATTATTTATCAAACTTCCCCTGTTTGTTAATGTACACTGGCAGCTGTGTACACCTAAAACAAGCCGAACAAATGCAAGTTCAAAACAAACCAATAGAAAACATTTCTGGTTCCAGGCAAACTTTTTAATCATCATCAACTGCCAACAAATGAATGGGCCAAGCGCTCTTCAGTCACAGTTCCAGTTCAGTTCCACTGGATGCTGGGAGATTTGGCTGGGATTGCGACTATGTTAAGTATGATCTACACTATAGAGACAAAAGTTTGTGGACAATTAAGGATCGTCGTCGGTTATTTTAGCAGCACTCATAATATGTGTGATCAAACATGACAAGCATCTCTCCTGACCACATGTTCCATCTTTATATCTTAATAGGATATAAATCGCTTGTCCATGACACATTTATATATAAAAATCCAACCCAAGCCTGTTCACATATACAATGACAGAATAAATCACACGAATCTTAAAAAAAAAAAATCTAAATCCTTACCTTTTACCCTGAACTTTTAAATCAAAGAAATGTAATATGAAATATTATAAAAAAATATATAAAAAACATTGGACTGAACAGTCAATGTGGGGGCACTCTCGTCGAGTTTAACATGATTCTGTTCACCCCCATGAATATATCACCCTCCACTCAATCACAATAAGTGAGCTTGAATCGACTCAAACAACTTTTCTTTGCTTTTCTGATGATCTTGTTACATTAAATACGATCAAATGCTCCTTTATAAATTGCTTCATATTCATTTTGACATAGCCCCAACTTTTGTGAGCAGTGTATTTTGTTTTGATTGAACCATACCCGTTTTTTTCTGTACGTGAACCCGAAAACCACGCGACTCCAACTGATTTCAGTTCTTCGTGTTCGTATTGTGAACTTTACAGAGGATTTGTTTGTCTTTCAGACTCTCTTTAGCACTAAAACAGGTTTGGGTGAGCTGTGTTGGTTTATAGTCACTGGGTTTCTAGCTGGGATGATTTTCTGCAGCGTCCGTGTTAAACACAATTATTGCAGCTAGCTTTTGTAGATGACGTTTCATTGTGGGTCGAGGTAGTTTTTTCTTGACATGATAAAGGAAAATGTGTGTGCGTAAACACTGTTAAGAGCAAGAAGAAACCCATAATTTCTTCTCTACCAGATGACTGTGTGGGCTGCTAACATTAGAGTGCACTCCATTTTAGAGAAATTATTGTTGGGAGCAGTCTGGAGACAGAGTGTCAGAAACGAGATCGATGTTGACTTTATGTATGAGAAGGAGACAAAGAGAGAGCGAGGCACAGATTTATACGATAAAGAGAGTGAGATGTTTATCTTGTGTTTCAGTGTGTGCAAATGCCAGAGGACTGGAAGATGCTGAGGACTTACACTATTCATGATATCTAAGAGCTCGTATAAATAAACACTTTTTTTTTGTATAACACGTTGTCACTTTTTTGTTTTCCAAATGATTTGTTTATCGGTAGTCTAAAACAACTACTGACTGACATTGGCTACTGGGAGTCGTGATGCAAAAATGTCACAATGTGCATTGTGAAGACCGACAATGCCCGGTGTTCTGTTTACATTTAAACACCAGAGAGTGCGATAATTTAAAGGGTCTAAAGGGGTTTGTTTTAGACCTTATTCAAGAAATGTGCATTATTTTGCATTACTTACAATTCAGTAATAGAAAAATCATAAAATCAAATTGTAAACGTATCGTGAATCGAATCATGATCTCGATTGATCTCTTTTTTAGCCATGTTTGATAGTTAGCAGCTGTATAGTGTGATATTGCTGATTACTACCCACAAGTTGTGGTCTAATGCCCTAGTCCAGTGCCACATGGACCCAGTTTCGATGTCTGGTACAGGTGGGCAAATAGAAATCAGGGTAGAAAATTCTGGAGTATTTCCTTAATAAGTGACGCTATGCCACGTCCAGACCCAGGCTGACTGATTTAAATTTCCACTCAAATCCTCAAGTCTTGCTGCACTGTGCATCTTAACGTCTGAATGAGAGATTTGTGTGAACGCTGATTGAATTTGGAGCGCAGGTCTGGTGTGAGGACATTCTGAAAGCGACAGATTGTCCTTCTCTCCTCCCTTAAATCCATCAAAATTGAATCAGGGCAGATGCTTCACTCCACATTTGTTCTCTCTGCTTCCATATTGAGGCAGAACGTCTGCGCAGGACTGTCCGTGTTTCATTCTGTTACATTCACATCACGACTCAAATGTGCTCTCAGTGCAGACCTGTGATATTTAAGAGAAGCTGGATATAGCAAAGTAAAATCAAAGCAAAGCATCCTGTTTTACCCTCTGGTCAGTCGCAAGGGAGGGGCTGGAGCCTAAACAGGAATCCACTAGCCGCAGGCGGAGGTACACCCTGGACAGAGCACCGCTCCATAGCAGCGTTCGATAAATGCAAGACCTTTCAGTCATGTTGCAAGCTCCACTGAGGGTTCGAACCCAGGCCCTCAGGAAGTAACATTTCCAGCAGCTGGCTCTTACAACTGAGCTATTGGAGCTGCGGCTAATTTAGCACGTTTGGTATGTTTTACGTTCACTCGCCGATCTATCCACCAACGCAGCCAGTCAGACACAGCCAGTCCTTCCTGGCTAGAGACTTTGGGGTACAATTGGGGTAGTATTTTTACAGCTGCATGCTTAATTATGGTATAAAATGACTGAAATAGGTATGAAACATAGATGATGACTTGAAAAACATGGTTTGATGGTTAGATGATTAGATTAAATTCTTAGATATTAGTAGTAGTAAAAGTACTTATAAATGTATACATTTATAGACACAGAGCCATTCATTAGTGCTTCTCGCTCATAATAATAAAGTTGCATGAAATTGCCTGGGTTTTTAAAGTTCTAAGTTCTAATTTACTTATATCTATGAGATGTAGTGAGAAAAAGCTGTGGTTGCGACAGTAATTGTTTTGGCTTCTATTTTCAATATATAACTCAATAAATTACATGAGATATTCAACACTTTTGTCATTAAATAAGCTTTGTAGTAATGATTTTATCCAACTGCAGCATGATGGAAATGGTTTAAGCATATTTATGGTAGGCTATGCTACGATATTCACAGTATATATTAAGCCCCTTGGTTTACAATACATAAAGCTATTAGTCCTGTCATTACCAGAGTAGTTGGCCACATGTAAACGCGCCGTTTGAATTGGTGGCATTGTGTTGCCTTGCCTACAGAATCAGATGTGGCTGATTTTGACGGGAGGAGTGCTCTGCTGTACCGGTTCAATCAGAAGTCCATGAGCACATTGAAGGACGTGATCTCTCTTCAGTTTAAGAGTTCACGGGCGGATGGCGTTCTGGTCCACAGCGAGGGTCAGAGAGGAGATTTCATCACACTGGAGCTGCAACGCGGATGCCTGGCTTTACACATCAACCTGGGTGAGTTCTGAGATCGTATTTTCTCTCTACACTTCACACCCATCGCAGTAAGGAGTATGCACTTGGTTTGTGCGACTGTATCAAAGTCTAATGATACTTGATGCCTTTGTATTCTACATACGAAAACTTATTAAATATCCTGTTAAATACCCTGCCTCAGACACAGGTCAGTCATGCAGTACTGAACATGATGACCTGAATTGCTAATCCATCTCAGATACAGCCAACTGAGTCTGCATGTGACTCCCAAACCAGCCAGAATTCACCATGGGGACTCAAACCCGGTGCCCATGCAGTCTTGTTTTAGTCTTCCATGCAGTTTTAGATTGCATGCAGTTTTGAACCGTGTCCGTTGTATTTGTTATTTGGCAGCATTAGCGAACTGTGACTTGTTAAGTGGCAACCTGGTGTTGGGGTACGAGCCTCGGTGGTCGTTGTGCCTGGTGATACACCTCATACGCCTCACCCCTGTGAGCACGGCATGCTTATGTCTGATCTTTAACTTCTCTGCTGTCGTGGGGTTTGCAAGGCTGACGCAATCGTTTTCACCCAGCGATCGAGACCGAGTCCAAAAATCTGAGGAGAAATTAACATTTATTTGGTTACGTTCATGAATAAACCAACATATGAGGAAATACCTCGTCCCGAAAACAGAGAGGAGGTCAAAAATCCCAACCTTCTGGACTGGGAGGCCCTATTTTAAAGGCCTCTGATAAAATCTAAGCGCCTCCTCTCATGAGAATGCTTAGCCAATATGTTTCATTCGTATTATCTTGAACACAAATTATATGTGACCAATAGGTGTCATACGTTTGCTATTTTTACACACCTTCTGTACGGAATTAATCCAATTTTCCATGGTTACGGGCATAGAAACACCGTGTCATGACCTAGATTAGTTCGACCCTCTAATTCACAATATTAGTTTGGTCTCAAAAACACCTGCAACTTCTGGATGATAAGTGTCTACTAGCTCAGCTTTTAGCACAACAATTTGGTACCGGCTACTATAGAATACAGACTAATATTGCCACGTTTTAGTTTCCCAATGTTTGTGCGTCACAGGTGTTAGCTAATCTCTCTCAGAGCCCCGGGATGGTATCAGTGACCTTCTCTCTGTCTTTTACAGAAAGAATCATCCAACTCATTTTAGCTTCATATAAACGTTTTCTCATATTCATTAATCTATTACTTTGCCAGCATCCAATATTCCACACTGCAGATAAGAAAAATAGGTCAAACAAAACAAATAAAACTATTGTTTGCTTATTTGATTTCGTGGTTTAAGTACTGGACCACTGACCTGAATGTGAGGGTTCAAGTCACAAAACGTTCAAGCAGATCAAATCATTGAACACAATGTAACATGAAACACAATCCATTTTCTTGTGCGCACAACTTTCTGGCTGCTGGACCCCCTACGTAGTGTGTTTGCCATTTTAACTGACTTATTCTTCTTTAGTTCCCTTGCATTTGACGCTACAGTTCTGCTTAAAAGCAAGTCAAACATCTGTGAGACCAGAGTAAACACTCTCCTGAAGGAAAAAAAAAAAACAAAACAAAACAAAACAATCATAACAACCTTACCAGACTCTTAAGGACTATGTTTTTCTTCGTCGTTAGGTTTCATAGGTGATCCAGACACCATTCTCTTTAAAGTTAATCTAAATCAGATTTTCCTTTTGATCCCAGTGCTTTTGTCTGTTTCAGGCCTTTAGAAGTTGTTAGACACGGAATATAAACACGTTATTGATCTTCACAAGGCAAATCTTTTAATCATAATTGGCTGCTAATGAATGAAGGCTTTGAAATAGACTGCCTGGCTAAAAAAAAAAAAAAAGAAAAAAAGAAAAGGAAGTCGCCTTGGGGACTGAAATAAGCAAATACTTAAAAGCCGTTGATTGAATAATTGCGCAGTTCGTTCACTGCAGTGAATTAATAGATTTAGGCTGGCAACGATACTTTTAACCCGATTCTTTTAACCCGTGGTGGAGGACGCGTCCTGAGGTCGCGGAAAAGATGGTAACTATATTTCAGAAGGCTCATTTTACTGGCCTTATAAAACAAACACACATATGGACATTGCTGACATGACTGGAATTGGGATAAGAACTGTTACGAGAAAAGGATAGTGATAAACCTTTATCTTTGAGGAAGAAGAGTTCTGAAGAAGTGATTTACTTCAGATAAACATGAAACTGTAAAAAAATTAAAAAAAATAAATAAAAATAAAAAAACGGCCGCTTTCTCAGTGACCGATTAACTCGGTTGATGTATTTCAGGACTTTTTGTTCAAGCCTCTCGGGTTTTCTGCTACTTCTTTGTAACAAGCTGTAAATGTTCTTCACAGGTGTATGTACATGTCCTATTGGAAGTAGTACTTCCTTTTTTGCCCTCCACTAGATGTATAATCTCACTAACCTGGGTCACATTAAGTCTGTTTCATCTGGCTGATCTTCCTCGTTGCCCGTAATACCATCTCTAAAGGCATTTGAGGCTCAGACATGACTGAGCTTAAAACTCGTATAGATAAATAATAAACAGCTGGGTAGTAAGATGCAGCCCTGATGTAAACTGTTGCTCAGAAATTGATTTTGCAATATGCTCTGCCTATGCAATGCCGACATTTTAACCATTTATACTTTAATTTAATGACGTTAAACATTCCTGAGAGGAGCTCGGTAAGTTTCCTGTCATTGTAGCAGCAGGGATCAGTCACCAGCACAGCATGATGTGTTAGTAAGACAGGCACGGGTGTATTAGACAAGACAAGGGCACGCAAAGACAGAATTAAAGTGCTAACTACAGCGATTTCAGACAGCGAGAAAAGATTGAGCATATAAAGCAGCTGTTTGACGAGCGTTCTTATCTCTGATGAGCATTTCATAATAATATCATAATCCGCCATAAATAGTGGTATGAATATGGTTATAGCTGCACATGTCAACTCCTCGGTCCTGGCAGTTCTGCTGCTTTTATTTTTCTGCTCATTACATCCTCGCTGTGCTCACCTCGCCACGTCTTTCTTCACTCTCGTATCTACAACCCCGGGAGCACTCTTTTCTTCAGCTCTTAGCCCAGCAGGCAGCTGCGAAATATCTCTTATTGTCATTTTTCTTCTCCTCAAACCTCTCATTTTCCCCCCTCGCTCTCTCGCTCTCCCACTCTCTCCCTATCTTTTTCTATCTCGCACAGTCTTCCACATTGTGATCTTCCACTCCAGCGAATTTAGCATTCAGCTATCACGCATTTAATTACAAAAGACAGGAGGTCACAGAAACTTGGATACGTTCAGTCCATGGCATCATGGCTCCCGTTTTTATTGAATCTATTCTATTTACACGCATGGGTTAATGTGAAACGTGCCTCTTTGGCCCTAAAGGCTGTTAATTTGAACTATCCTAACAACGGGTGTAACGATGCACATGCTAATGTTCATTCGTCTCAATACAGTGGTTGTGAGTTACATGCTGTGAATTGTTATTTTTCGGAGAAAACAGAGCACAGGCCTGGGATGGGACACCAGAAAAATCACAGGGCTGGGAGTGGTTTCGGTTGCAGTGCCAAAAAAGGACGATCCCCCTTTTAGCTTTTCGCTTCTCAGACATGGCCAATCGTGTTTTCGTGTCAGACTGGGGGGCACTGCCAGGACTCAAACCTGGATCTCTGGGGTGATGACCACTGCACCACTTGATGTTGAATAGCAGAAACAATACGCTGTACTTATATGCCCGAAAAGGTTTCTGATCTACTTCGTATCTTACTTCATGAAATTTTACAGATGGAGCGAATAACATAATTATCTCATCACAATCCTGTAGGTCCAGCCCTCAATCAACCTCAACCATTTCTAGTACCATCGATATCTCTACCATGGTTTTACCATAGCACGGTATCTTGTGCTTTTTTCCAGAAAGAAACCAATGAAAGGTTACTTTGGTATATCTACAATGGAAACTCATTTCTTACACCATAGTTATAGTATCCATGAATTCCTGGAACGAAAATGAAATCTCTAATACTACTGCTAAACAATGGCTATACTACTAGGGTTTGACTACTGTTACTATATTAATATCTCCATTACGGCACTCCACTTTGCTTCACTGTCGTTTTTTCAGCTTACCATCGTCCATTTCGGTTTGTTAACATACTCTCAAAGTTTAGCATTTGTTTTAAAAGCACAACCATAAAATATGCAAGTTATTAGTTTATCACAACAAACTGAGGTAGTCTGTGCTGTCTGAGCAGGGTTTATAATTTCAACAGTATTATCAGATACCATAAAATACCACAGTACTTCACTTTAGATTCATGGCTAACTTTACATTAACATTAGTTAGTATAAAGTACCATACCAAAACCATGGCACATTCAAATTATGGACACCAAAACATACATTAAAAGTTCATAATAGAGTTGGGGGACTCGAGTCACGTGACTTAAGTCAGACTCACAAATTCACAAATCTAAGGAATTTAGACCTAATTCGACTTTGACTTGGTGTTCATGACTTGTGAGTTGATTTAGATGAGACGTCATAATGCCTTTTTTCATCAAGCATTAGCATATTTAAGTACTGAGTTTTTAAGTATGTTTGTGAAACATATTTATATAATATATACTGGTATAAATACTCAAACATGTTCCCAGTGACATGACAAACAACATACAACTTTATGAGTCACAACAAAAAAAAAAGGATTGTGTCTTTTAAACTATTTTTTTTAGCAAACATCAGGCACAAAGTGTAAGTGTAAGAAAATCCTTTATGACTACTGTCTGACTGATTTAAACTATAGTTAGAGCATCATAGTTTCGTATGACTTGACTCAGGACTACATGACATAGCAGGGACTTGATTTAGGACTTTGTTAGATTATTTGAGACGTGCTTGTGGCTTGTGCTTTACTTCTGCCTCTGGTTCACAGTAGAATTATGGGTAACTACGCAGTAACCATAGTTTCTATACACTACTGTAGTAAAAAGACATGGTTAATTTGTAAGAAAGTTCTGTGATTTTTACAGAAGACTCTCCAGTGTTGGGACAAACCAACAGAAGAGGATGGTGTCACAAGTCACATTAATGTTTAATGCTGGTTACAGGAGGAATGTGTCACAACTCATTGTGTATTACACCCTGCTGAGTATGAGACTGTGTGGCCACAGACCAGAAAGAGTGCTAAACCTTCTAACTATTGTGTTCACACTTGAAAGTGTACAGAATGAATACCAATGCATTAGAGCCGAACCTTGATTTAATGGTAGAATGCCACCTGGTCTGTTGAATTATGTTTTTTTTTTTCACATCACATAGGTATGTGTAGAACGTTTACCTGGGATAACGCTGCACCATGGGGAAAAGACTAGCTAGCCGAGGAAGTGTGATGCTCTGGGAAATATTTCTGGCATCACCATAATGGCATACAAACACAAGTTATGGAACTGGAACAAGGGTTCAAGGTGTTACTCTGGTCTCCAGATTCCCAAGATCTCACTTCAAGAATCTGTGGAATTTCCTGGAACAAACTGACAGAATTGACTGTAGTATTGATCTGTTGCTGATGTATTGGTTCCATAAAAGACAAGTGGCCTTCAATGTTCTTGTCCATGCCTGCAGGTTGGCTGTTGGGTGGCTCACAGTGAACTAACAGCATATTACATTTACATTAATGGCATCCTACAAGCGTCGGATACTACTGATACAATCTTTCAAAGTACAGGCCAAAAGATGGTAAACAAAGTGGCAGGATCCAGCACTGGTGGTGTAGCCGAACTTGGCCTTGAACCCTTGGTCAATCCACCAGCATCTTATCCACCGAGCCACGACTTATGATACTTAATATATCGATATTAATGGGAATCTAATAATACAAATATGCACATTCAGGAGAAACTCTGAGTTTTGAATTGTGAATTTTCCTAGGTAATACAGAGTGTCCCATGGCAGAAATGATGAGTGCTTGGAAATCTGGCGAGGAAAAGCGGCTGTTACACAATAATCGTTACTTTTGTTTTTCACTTTCAATACTTTATTCAATAAATTGCGTTAAACATTAAATATTTGTTTTAAGGACTTTGCCCAGCTGTAATTTAACGCATTACATTACAGCATCACAGTACTCAGTAGCGTTTAGTATATGCTGCACTGTGATATACTTCTGATAAATAACTCACGATGGACTTATCAAAAAGTATTTTATAGTTTATAAATGAGGAGCTCCTGTTACCGGGCAGAAAAAGGTCAACGTATTTATTATTGGCACCCCTTCGAAATGTTTATGCATGTTTACATTTTGACTCATTTGTAAATGAAAAGATATAATGATCTAATGTGGTCGTAATGAGTGTATTTTGCCGTACATAATTCTGTTCTCTACATCCCTTACTAGATGATGCTAAAGCTCATGCCAGCAGCGATCACGTCTCCATTTCCCTTGGAAGCCTGTTGGATGATCAGCACTGGCACTCGGTCCTGATCGAGCGCTTCAGCAAGCAGATCAACTTCACACTGGATCGCATGACACGCCACATTCGCTCTGGAGGCCTGGGGGACTCACTCGAGGTTGACTATGAAGTGAGCGTGTTTAGCATGATTAGCATATTACCCATACTCTTCATACTATCTGTACAAATCCTAAAAGCCCATGGATTCACTGGAGGTACAGTAGATTTCTGCAGAATTTAGATTTTTAAAAAAAGCTAAGGTCTGCCTTACCCCATAACACCTTAATGTGATGCACTTGCATAAAGGCTTCAGGGTGGCAATGTTTCTGGTGTTAACTGTGCCATGTAAAACAAACCACAAAGCAGTTCCTAATGTTCTGATACCTTCTTGTCCTGTCTGAATTTTCTCGGTTTAACAAAGCTCAGCATTGGTGGCGTCCCTCTGCCTGGTAAACCTGGGACGTTCCTGCGGAAGAACTTCCATGGGTGCATGGAGAACCTCTACTATAATGGGGTAAACATCATCGACCTGGCTAAGCGCAAGAAACTGCAGATCTACACTGTGGTGAGTGTGCAGAATTACAAGTTCTAATATTGCGGAACTTGTTCATACCAGTAGCTCTTTGGGTCAAAATGCCTTGATGATGAAAGAGGTCCAATTTAATGCCCATATTGGTTTGAACTGACAGAAAGTAGTAGTAACTAAAAATAACCATCCCTGAAGGACAACATATTGGACCTTGAAGCAAATGGCCTACAGCAGTAAAATAAAACGGTGAGGACACACAGCTAAGGCTACAAATTGCATGGGCTCACCAAAATTGGTGACAGTGTACGATTGGAAATATGTTGCCTGCTCTGATGAGTCTCAATTTCTGACATGGTAGGGTCAAAATTTGGTGTAAACAACATGAAAGCATGGATTTGCCCTTGTGTAAGAGGTACAGGGAGTGAGTGGGTGTAGGGGCTATTATATTGGCCCACTGTGTATCTTAATATGAACTGAGCAGCTTTTGAACAACACTACCTGCTTGAATATTGTCGCTGACCATGTCCATGCCTTACTGCAGTGTTCTTCTATGTGCCATGTCACAAAGATTAAATCAATCCAATAGAGCACCTTTGGTGGCAGAATGAGAGATTGGCATCGTGGATGTGCAGTTGACAAATCTGCAGCAACTATGCGGTGCTGTCATGTTAACGTGGACGAAAATCTCTGAGGAATGTTTCTAGCACCTTTCTGAATCTATGCCGTGTAGAATTAATTCAGGGAAGGCAAAAGGGGGGTCCTACCCGCTACTAGTGAGGTGTACCTAATAAAGTGGCTGGTGAGTGTGTATTGTATGCTGGAATGGGCTGGGAAGGTAAGAACCACTGAATATTTCACACATCCCATTGTCATTCTGCAAAAGGCCTAGGTATTATATACAATGCCTAGGGAAAGTATAAAATAACAGAGAGTTGGAATAAAAAAAAACAGATTCTGTACATTGTCTAGCTCAAACATTATTTATACTGCATAGCAATTCAATATATTGTCTAATTCAACATGGCTTTAACATAAGCTTCTATAAATGGGCTACACACACACACACACACACACACACATTATATATATATATGGATACACTCTCACATTTTTCCCATGTAATTGCTCATCTGCACATCAGACAGAATCAAACCTGCGTTTAATCAGCCTGCCAGACTGTAACGATGGAGATCTAAAGTTCCTCCTTCATCCTCGCTTTCGATTATGGAGTGCTTTTGCTCGGTATGAGTAATGGACGGCACTCTAGGGTGCTTTTGAAGTCCAATTAGCGGGAGACACCGAGGCATAGTGTTGTAGAGAAAAGGATGAGCGAGGCAGGATGGCGAGGGTCAGATAATGAAGAAACATTTCACACCTCACGGAGTAATAAAATAAATTTGGCATGTCGCAGTTAGGGGCTGAGGTGTTTCTGCTTGTGCTGATTTTCTTAAAGTAAAAAAATAAAGGGAAAAACAACTCATCGGTTGTATCGTAGTGATCTTCAGAGCCCTATATGTTGTAGTTCATTTTTATTAACTATAAGTGCTTTTCATTTATTGGAGACTCCCAAGTATCGCTGTTAGACCCTATTATAGCTGCTGAAAGAAATATCAAAACTGCGACTGCTATACAACATAATTCCTCTATACAGTGCAGTTAGACAGCGGAGTAAAGTCGGAGTTATTTACATACACCCAGGGTTCAAATCCCCAAATCCAACATCTGCCACAGTTGGGTCCCTGAGCAAGGCCCTTAACCCACAATTGTTTGGATTGTAAGACTGTATGAATTGTACGTCGCTCTGGATTAGGGCGTCTGCTAAATAATGTAAATGTAAACAACTCTGTTCTCTACTGCATAACACAAGGCATAGTTCTGCATTTTTTCACATAATCAGGTACCTTAACCGCTAGGTCACCACAGTCCCAGAGTTACTATTAGTATAGTATAGTATAGTATAGTACTATTAGTGTTATCTTGGTTAGTCCATCCATCATCTTCACGGGCCAGCCGTGACTCGTCGGCTACTCTGGGTGCAAGGGCAGGAACAACCCTAGCCATTATAGGGCACACCAATTAGCCTAACATGCATGGGAGGAAACCAGAGTACCCGAAGTAAACCCACACAGACACCGGGAGGACATGCAGACTCCACCCTGGGATTGAACCTGGGACCTCCTTGCCGTGAGGCAGCGGTGCTACCCACCGAGCCCCCGTGCCGCCCCATCTTGGTTAGTCTGTTAAATTAAATATATATTGAGCCACTGCTCAAACGAAGAATATTTTGCTTTCTTCTAGATGGTGATGGCTGAATTGTGGATCCCACGGTTTACATTTGTTTTTGTGTTCTGAATGCTGACAGCCTAGGTTTTTCAAGAGAGTGCAAAACGCATTCACTATTCTTTTGGTGGATTCACCGGGACACTCCATGATGCCAACCATTTTCTTGATCACTCCACTCTGAATGTGAAGAATTGCATTGAAAGAAGAAACAATTTTTTGATCCCCTTATCATCGCGGGGATCAGTTGAATAGAAAATGGGAGATGTCTTTCAGGTGTCAACATTTTCACCAGATCTCCCACTGCTTTTAGTTCAAAGACATCTTTCACCAAGGCCCATCATTTTGTTCTGCTCGATATATTGTCCTGACAATTCCAGAGCCTTGAGAAATCTTCTGGTTCTGCTTTTGTGCACCATCAGCACCGTCATAGGTCAGGATGTTCTCAACAGTGAGTTCAGAGAGTTGAAGTCTACAGTTCTTACAGATGACGTTAATTTCATATAAAAATGTACATAGATTACTGAAGAGGTTACATGTTCTTCATTATGAATGATAATATATTAGATGTTTCCATGTAGACAATTAGAATTGTGGCTAATTATAAGTATTACGTTATTAAATTTCCTCTAGCCTGTTGGTATATAATATTCAGAAAAACCTTTATCAGAATTTGAATATCACATAACTTGAGTAATTACTCAAACAACAACAGCATACCACATCTGCCTCAGGGGAATTCTGGGATTAAATGAGGATTGATAACACTGTGTCCTCTGCTCTTTAGCAGCTCAATCTGGTTATCAACCTTACTGTCACATTACAGTCCACCATTATTCAACCGAAAAACTGTACAGTTTGCCCTGTATTCATTATCGGAAACAGGACTAACTCTCAGGTGTCCCAAATTCCAGCTGTACTTTGATAGTCTTTTGCATTTAGCAGAAGAACTAATCTCTCCATAACATTGATGTTGAAATGTAGCTCAGATCTTAGAGGGGATACAGATATGACATTTGCTGTTTCACAGCATTTTAGAAGGACAGATTGCATATACAGGTCTGAGAGCTTACAATTTGGCCAATGCCTTTGATCCCATATCAATAGAATGTATATCAGTCGTTGTTTTGCTTTATTTTCTTACCTTATTTGTATCCGTTTCGCCAATCGGACCAAGGAACATAGCATTGCTAAGGAGATTATAAAACTTTTATCAAAATTATTCTCAGACACAGTAATTATAGGATCTGACTAGGCTTGTTCCTGCCAGCTCTTATCCAACCCTATCCAGGACCAAGAGGATAAGGAAATGAACTAAAGAATGAGTTTAATTCTTATGAATAACATCTGGGTTGCCCAAGGAGGAGTTTTGGTCCTCCCAAGGTTTCTTCCTTATGATATTTAGGGATTAGAGACTTGCTTAGTTAAGGTTTGGCTTAGTTTACATAAAAAAAATTGTAAAGCAGCTTTGAGACAATGCTCCATCATAAAAAGCGCTATAGAAATAAATCTGACTTTCACTGTGTTGTCCAGTCAACTACCTAGAGATGACTAAACAGTTTCTTTAGTCCCAATCTTTTAAAACATTGTTCTGATAGTTAGCATGCCATGTGATAAAATAATTGTATTAGAGCTATATTCATTCTGCATGCCTTCCATGTTTTGTTGTCCTACGGTGCAGATTCTGAGCAGGTTCAAAACTTTGACTAGGCAAAATCACAAAGGAAACCGTGAACAGGAAACAGGAAACTTCCTTGCAGCCTTGCTAAGAAAGAGGCCAGCAAACTGTCACTAGCATAGGATACTGGGGAATTGTGTATACTTGTCACTAGCGTGTGATTCAAGAACTGCGTTCTTGTTTTTTTTCATTCACATCTATCCCACGTGGAATGCCAGTCCAACTGGGTTTTCTGTTTTTGCCTGAAGGTGATCCACTGAACAGCCTCCCGTTTTCAGATACAACCAACTGTGCCTGTATGTTGTGCCTGACCTGGCTGGAAGGCATTGTCAGGAAGCAAACTCATGTAACGGCGCTGCTGAGCTAGCACATTAGTCCCATTAACAATCACTCGGAAAGAAGAAAGCTATCCAGGACTTAGCATTCCAAACATGCTGCAGCTCACCAATTTACCCACATTGTTTAAACGGTTTTGATAAATGCTATTGGGGCTCTAGTCAACACGAGTGCTGATTCTTGTCGTTTGTGTGTTGACGTTTCAGGGCAACGTGACCTTTTCGTGCTCTGAACCGCCGTCAGTCAGCGCCACCTTCTTGAGCTCCAGCAGAAGCTTCCTGCAGATCCCGACCGATCTATCAGTGGCTGAATCTTCCGAATGGAGCAGCAGTTTTCAGTTTCGTACCTGGAACAGAGACGCTATGCTAATGTGGCTCGGCCTCCAGGGAGCCGAGAAACTGCTACTGCTGCTGAGCGACGCCCAGCTGAGACTCGCACATTACAGAGCAGCACTACAAAGCTCGGAAATCACAGTCGGTGAGGCGTGACAGAATTTCATTATTTTGTGTTATTAAATTATTATGAACACGCACAGTTGGAAAGGCGTGTTCGTTTTAGCATGCTAACACCATTGCTGTGTCACCCTGCAGGCAGAGGGCTGAGTAATGGACAGTGGCACTCCGTCTCAGTTGTGCTCAACGGACACCAGGCTTCCGTCTCTGTGGACAACGAGTCCCTGTCCAGCATGATGCTCGGCCACCATGCACTACCTGGTAGCACCATGCTAATTGGAGGTATTGCTAACGTCTGGATAATGCTACTGCTGAAATGTTTAAAGCAAAAAGTCAAAGTTTTAGTGTCAATATTTGAAACATATGAGACACTTTGTGAATTGTGCTTTTATTTAACATTTGGTAGTTCATTTCTAAGGAATTGGGCAACTTGAGTTACTGTTTGTTACATTTATAATTACATTTACGGCATTTAGCAGACGCCCTTATCCAGAGCGACTTACAACTGATACAGTACTTTTTGAACAATGGTTTGTTAATGACCTTGCCTAAGGACCCAACTGTGGCAGCTTGGCAGAGGTGGGATTTGAACCCAGGACCATCAGTTCCAGAGTCCAGCACCTTGATTTGATATTTGCATGAATAAACAGTCGAAGAGCTGTGCCTGATACATACATATATTCTTTCCGTCTAAGAATTAGAAATGACAGCATCCAGAAACAACTGTTAAAGAACAATAGCAGTAGCTGTTGACTGGTACAAATGCAAATATCAATCACTGCAAACAAGCTCAAATTCTACTTCAGTCTCTTCTTTACAGCCTTGATAAGAGCCTTTTACCACAAGTACAAGCAAAGACGCTGCTTTAGCTACAAAAATGCTACTGGTTATAAAACCTTGGCAAATGGTCATAGCTGGCCATTGGTGGCTCAGTGGTACCAGACTGGCCAAAATTTACGGCGTGTCAGGGCACTGCACTGGTGGGTCCATAAGTAAGGCACTTAAACCCTAATTGCATTGATTCTACCTTGTAAGGTTGTGCAAGTTGTACATCTTTCTGGATAAAGGCACTGGCTAAATAATGTAAATTGGAACTAAAGTGGAGCAGAGGATCCTCAAAGATTAGTTTAGACTACCACAGTTTTCATCTATTAATTAAATAATTTGAACTTGAATTTTCTCAAGGATGGAGAAAAAGCTAAACACTGACACTTTCAGGGAAGTAATAAAGTCATCTGTTAAGGTTGGTGTAATCCCAACTGATGGCATCACAGCAGGGGTGTAAATGTGTGTGTGTGTATGTGTGTGTGTGTGTTTATTGCTTAATCAGTGGAAGAGCAGATGGCATTCTACAGTGTCACAGGTTTGCAGAGCTGCAAGAGTAGAAAATCTATGCAACCTTCAGTTTCAGAGACTGATGGTGCGGTCATGAGATAAATATAGCTAACAATAGCTTTGCTAGATCATCATGTCTGACCCAGAACTGACTTTTTCCCAGACCCTCCCTCTTTTGGGGAGGGGAAAAAAACTTGTTATGGAATCTTTGACCTGGAAGAAGTCTACGATTTCAAAACCTGAGAGAGTAAGGAACTGCCAAACTACAGCTCACGTCAAATCGCATGGCAACTTTTCTAATGGATAGAAACCAAGTTAATTTGAACTTTAATTTGCGGACTTGTTAATTTATAAATTAACTACATTTGGTTTTGACTAAAAGCTAAGCTATACAACAATTTCAAGCAGTTAGCTGACTGCAGTGCTGTGCGGAAGCCTTAAGGCGTTACTATATTTTTCAGTTTATATCCTGCGCTTTCTTTATTTGAGTTTTAGCCAGTTCTCTGTTGCAGTTCATCTGTTTCTCTATCTTTATCAGGTACTGTTTGTGTGGTGGATCATTCACAGCATTGCAGGGACACGGACATGTGTGCTTCTATTCATTGATATCAGTGCAGTGCTGCTGGAGTTTTAAACCGTCGCAGTGGCACTGCTGGACTGAAAAGAATCCACTAGTCAGGAATGTCCAGCCACAACATCCTGTAGGCAGCAGAGGCTGTTCACCATGTATGCATGCCCACAAAGAACCGCTGCTCACAGTGATGTCCAGTGATGAGGGCCTCCTCTCAAAGTCTCTTCACTGAGCAAAATGTCTTCCAGTGTGTCCAAGAGGCATGTCTAGCAGTCAACAGTATCTTTTATAGGGCAGTGGGGTAACAAGTACAGTACTTTTACCCCCTCTTGTGGCAAGACCCAATGTCTAATCAGACCACACCTATAATCATTTACCACATATCTACCTGGGACATAACTGCATGCCGGTTTTTGTAGCAAATCGACATTTCTATCTGGGTACGTTATTGTTTTTGCCAATAAGTAAATAATCATAGACCAACTTGGACCATTTTGGAAGATGGACCTCGTATGATCTTGCTAAGTGACCAGCATACAAGCCCCCAAAACACAATATATGCAGGCCTCCATAAGGGGGAGTCAGTTAACAAATATAATGCCCTAATAACAGAGGGTGAGTCAAAAAAAAAAAAAATCACATGACCCTCTTTTATTTCAGATAGAAAAGGGAAAATGGCATATCTGATACATGTCTGATACCCCAAAAAGTAATGGGTGAGGGGACTTTGGGCTAGGCTACATAGGCTATATCCACAACATGGCTGCCACCCTGAAAGCCAGCATATCGAATCAAAGGCAAGTTTTTCCAATGGGAAGGTGGCCGTGTAGCATATCGAAGAAGACCAGAATTCTCAGATCAGATTAGCAAATCTCTTGTGGTTCAGCAATTATCAACGCAGAAACTTTAAAACCTTTTGTCACAAGTAACTGAAGAGGGAAATGACTAAAGAAGAGAGGATTGAGGTGATTCTGATCTTCGGGGAGCACAGCTGCTGTATCATAGCCGCAGACTTTAACAGCGGGCAGCCAGAAAGACCACCGATTTCACACAGCACTGTTTCATCCCTCAGAGGAAAATTCAGAAACCGGGATTGTGGATGACAAGCCACATAGTGATCGTCTGAAGACCGCTATCGACAAAGAAAACTCAACAATGGTTTTGGCAGCCTTCTAGAACAGTCCGCGCCGCAACATGTCGCAGCAGACTGTAGTGTCAGCCAGTCATCCCATATATGGATTCTTCAAATTCTGCGTTAGACCAACATCCATGGGATCCCGCATTCGCACAGGGCATTCTGGTCGTTGACAATGCCAGTTCTTGTGCCAGTGGTGAGGTCAACCACCAGCTGAAGAAAACCCTAATCATTTCTCATTGGAAAAACATGTCCTTGATCCAATATGGTGGCGTTCAAGATAGTGGCCGTGTTCCAGACATAGCATAAAAGATAGTCCCCCTCAACCAAATTCATTCCTGGGGTACTCAGGTATGTCATTTTCCATTCTGTTTCTGAAATAAAGGATGTCCTGTGACTTTTGACACACCCTGTAGTAAATTAACAAAGCTATGCACTTCACCTTTTAGCAACATCCTTTTAGTTGATTGTGGAAATTAAATTGTTACGAACTATTACGAAGATGCACGTATTTTGTACATTTTGAATTTCACTGAACTACATGTCCACGTTTGAATGCCTTATGTTTTCCAGGATGTCCGACTTCAATGGTTGGTCAGGGCTGCCGGAACCCTACGCTGGCCTATCAGGGCTGCATGCGCTCCATCGTTATCAACAACCACCAGGTCGACTTGTACCATGTGCAGCAAGGCCTGCTGGGTAACTACAGCGAGCTGCAGATTGACACCTGTGGCATTCGCGACAGGTAACGTCTTTTTAGCGCTAACGTTCAAAGATGAGGACAGCATTCGAAACATGTCGAAAGCGAAGGAAAATATACAAAACGTATAATTCTCCGAAGAAATGTCACCTGCGTCTCCCTAAGGATCATAACATTACTGCTGTAGCATTTGGTTTGTACATGCTAACCACGTTAGTGTCTGGAACCTTCACTCCTCTGTTCGGCCTCTGAAAGAGTGGAGTAGATAATGAGAGCGAGAGAGTGGAGATTACTGCTATTGTTCAGAGAATAGCACCTCAGTAAGTGGTACTCTCAAATCTATGCATGCGTGTGTGGGTGTGGGTGTTGGGGGGGGGGGGGTGAGGTGGGGGGGAGGGGGCAGTCATCACTGCACTACCTTACACCGCAAATAAAGCAAGCACATCAGAAAGGTATTGGAATAGACACATTTATATAGCTGAAGGAAGCAGAGTGAACTAAGGCAGTAGACCAGCCATAAGGTATGAGAACCCGACTAAGAACCTGTACAATCATATAAAAAGTGCTCAAACTTTTGCACATTCTGGAATTTAAATTGTGTTCCATGTTCATTTGTTTCTCATAAAGCCTATATTATATTTTCCTTCGCAAAATCTACAAAGTTTATATAGTTTAGTGACTATAGTCAATTGTAACTCAAGATGGAAATTTCACTTAGACTCACTTATCAAAATGAAGGTAAAAACGCATATTTTATGTGGTCATGGAATGTTATTTTTAAAATGTTCCCTTCCTCTCCATGCCACCACTCAGCATCCTCACACCTGCCATGTTACCATAGCAATGAAAATAGACTACAGTCCAAACAGACAAAGCAGCTTTGGTCAGTTGTAATTTGTGATGCAGACAATCGGTCTAAAATCATCAAAAATAAATCAGGTTTGTGCCGCAGAGCCCAAGAGATGGAGAGAATCAAAAAAGAAAGAAAGAAGAGGGAGAAAAGCACAGACACTGGATACTATATGATCGGAAAAACTAAACCCTTGTGGAAAGAACAAATCGAACGATGTCCTACGATCCCATCGAAGAAAGAAAACACATGGACAGAAAGAGAACCGGAAAGACAGGAACAGGCATGAGAAAGAGAGAAAAAGGAGCTTAAAGAGAAAAAAGAGCCAATAAATGTCATGTGGAGTAGAAGAGCTGAATGAGAAACAATGGAAAAAACGGAATTAGAGAATAGAGAGCGGTAGAAGAAATACAAAAGAGCAAAAAGGAACAAGTGGTAAAAGAAAAAATAGCAGGAATAACAGGGGGATGTGATAATCTGAGCAAAAGAAAGAGGACGAGTTTTAAAAAAGTAAGAAATAAATAAAGAAAGAACGACGTTCAGTGAAACATGGAAGACAATTTTTTTAAGTTAACTAATTAAGTTTTTGTTTGTTTTTAAGGGGGGAAATGAAAAGAGCACAAAATAAAACAAAACTAATAGAACCAAACTGATGGAACACTAAAAAGAAAGCTTAGAAACAGGGGAAATGAGAATCAGAAAAAGGAGGAGGAAGAAATCAAAAATGGAAAAAAAAAAAGAAACAGATAAACCTCTTACAGAAGAGAGTAAGAAAGCAGGAAGGAAAAACGTAAATCATTTAAGAAATAACGACAGCAAGCTTTGTTTGCACTTTAGCCTATTTGCAAGAAAGTTAGTTTTTGTTGGAACTTAAAAATAAAAGAAAAAAAATGTACAAAGCAGAGGTACACTGCGTGAGAGTGCAAATGACAGAGACAGAGAGAGAGACAGAGAGAGAGAGAGAGAGAGAGAGAGAGAGAGAGAGAGAGAGAGAGAGAGAG
>JAUZST010054929.1:0-24132 GCA_034779995.1 Parotocinclus haroldoi | reverse complement strand
AAAAGTAGTTGCTTTATAGGTATTTCAAAATCATGCATAACATTCAGGACTAAAAACAACTGGTTTTCATAAGCAACCGAACCAAGAAAATGTCAACGGTTCAGAGGGTGTGCTACTACACAAGAAATAATTACATTTTTTAATATAATTTGTGCTCTTCCAGGCACATGTGTATTTAATTCAGTGGTATATTGTTTGGGACATGCTTGTATTTGAGTGAAGATTATTTGAGTTTTGGGAGTCACGGTGGCCCATGTGTCCTGGTGGCCCAGTCGCCTCACAGCTCCAGAGAGCCTTATTTCGATCCTGACCTCAGACTGGGAATGTGTAGTTTGCATGTCATTACAGGATGAGGTACTCTGGTTTCCTCTCATAGCAGAAGGTTGTGCATCATGTTAATTGGTTGCAATAAACTGACCAAGTAGGAATGTGTGTGACTATTGTTGCTCTTAGCCATTAGTAGCCATTGGTGCTGATGTGACGTTCAATAAGAACAAATAAACAAACGTTAATTAAACAATTATGTTATCATGGGTTTACTTTGGGTACTCTGATTTCCTCCCAAAATTAATAGATGTTAGGTTAATTGGTTCCTCTAAATTGGCCCAGTGTGTGTGGCCTGGAAAGGGACAGGCTCTGCCAGGCTACAACTTCATAAAGCATGCTGGAATGTAGCACCCTCATGATCAATCCAGACTATGGGGGGAGACCAGAGAGTAAATGAGTATCTGAACTATAAGAGTAAGAAAGAGTATTGTCTAAGAGAACAAAACGCAGCTTGCAATACTGAACAGACGAGTGTGTCACACTGTTCTGTTTTGGGGGCCAAGCCTGGCCTGACCCCATTAACTGAATCCATTCTTCTGGAGTTGTGCAGATTTCGATTGGTTTACGCCCGATGACTGCAGTTTTAGCATAATTCCAGTCAGCTGGACTGCACTTTCAAATTATAAGAGTAAGCAAATTGAGTTCTCTCCCCACTAACAGAACAGGCTGGCTAGATAATACCAGTGCAGTTCTCATAAATAGTATTCCCAGTTCAGGACACGGCGAACCATAGTCAATGTAGTCCTGGCCGAGTGACAGCAGAGTTTTGCTTTTACCTAGAAGGTTGTCCCAAGTGTAGGGTCCTGTTCAATAAACTGAGTTATGTGGACTAAGATTTAAAGTCAGAGTTGAAGCAATTTGAGTATGAAACCAGAAACCACACTTAAGTACATAAATGTTGTGCCCTGGGTGGCACTGTGGTAAACAGCATGGTCCCTTCAAAACACCACTGTGTTTGGTTTCTTGGTTTTCCTTGACCTTGGACTCCACCTGCTTGGAGAAAGTTTTCCACGTGTCTGAGTGGGTTTTCTCCAGCGACGCCAGTTTCCTTTCACCTGCCTTGTGCCCGGTTCTAGGTACCGGCTGTCCAGCGACCCTGATCAGGATTGAGTGCATAAAAAGATGAATGCAGATGAATTTTAGACCCTGACTATCGCTCTGCTTCTTCATAGTGCACGAGAAAAGATTTTGCTGACTGTTGGGACTGAATGTGGACGTTATTTACATCTGCTGTGAGAGTAATATAAAAATGCCAGTACAGTCTTGTCAGACATTAAGGGCTTTTGATTCCAGGCCAAACATTTTAATTGCCATTGTGAAAGGGACCATGGTCCAAGCTGTTATTTAAGTTGTTGTGGAACCGATGTAGCACTTTGGAAACCACTGTTTCGTAATTGACATGTACAGGTTACATTAGCAGAAGAAAGTACAGTAATGAGTAATGATCTTCTTTTCTTAATGCAGTTCAGAAAGAGAATAAAAATGACAGATCAAATGGTACAACTCGTATCCCACTCCCATCACGAGCGTCTGCTTGATGCTATGTGGAAGCTGAGGATGACTAGGAGCTTGTGTGATATCACAGTGCAAGTGGACTTTCAAGGGGAGCTGGAAGAATTTGAGGCCCACCAAGTAGTACTCGCTGCTGCTAGTGGCTATTTTAAGACCATTCTCTTAGCGGGCAAAGAAGTGAAGAAACTGTTCTTGACTGATATTACACCCAATACCTTTATGAAATTCTTAGAATATGTTTACTCCGGGAAAATGGAAGTGGATAAAAACTGCCTTGGCAATATTTTGCACATGGCAAAACTACTTGACTGCAAAGACTTGGAGGAGGCTTGCGGTACGCCGCATTTGGATTCTAATTCTGGAAGCGCAAGTACTGGCAAAGATGAAACATGGATGGAGGTGAAAAAGGAGAGATCAAAAAAGGCTTTGAAGAAAGCTATAGGTCACCATGGCAAGCATGCTGAAACGGAGAGAAAACTAGCCCTGCAAGGCAGGAGAAGCAGCAGGTTAGCAGGTCGCAGAGTCCTGGTGGCGTTCAACAAACAAAAAGTCAACCAAAAAGCAAAACCTCAGTCTCCTGATGCCACTTTAAACCAAGACGAATCAGAGTCAACAAAAGAGGAAGGACTGCAGTCATTGCGGGTTTTTGAAACAGAGTCAGATGTTGCTGATAATCAGATTTCACCAGAGAAGGAGACTCTTACAGATAGTGACTCTGATTCAGCTTACACCTTTATCCAGGATGTCCCAGAAGACAATGTGCCAGAAGCCTCCGCTCCAGCCGAAGGAATGGAGGAAACTGGTGGGTCTGAAAAGGATGGCAAAGCAGTGACCGCTAAGTATAACTGTGACAAGTGCATCCGATCATTTCGCTATGAGAAGAGCTACCTGAAGCATGTTAAAATGAGTCACGGGATCCAGGCTGACACTTCCTACTGCTGCAAAATCTGCCAGCAAAAATTTGCCAACCGCTGCAACCTAAAGATCCATGAGCGCCACGTGCACAGCGATGAAAGGCTCTTTATTTGTGGAGTTTGTGGCAAAGCCTTCAAACGCAAAAAGGACGTGACGCGGCACATGAGGCAAGTGCACGAAGGAGGAACTGGTCGCCACTACTGCCCCATCTGTGGCAAATCTTTGAGCTCCAAAACGGCTCTTACCCTGCACAAGAGGACACACACAGGGGATAAACCCTACAGCTGTGAATGTGGAGCCCGGTTCTCCCAGAGTTCAGCGCTCAAGACCCACCACAGGTAATCTCATATGGCTTTCAAATGATTTCTTTTCGACAGAGATGTGGTTAATAACCGTGGTTCATTTTCTTCACAGGACCCACACTGGAGAGAAACCATTCGCCTGTGACCTGTGTGATGCTAGATTCACTCAAAATCACATGCTGGCTTATCATAAACGATCCCATACAGGTACTATGATTGGCCTTCACTGAGAGAATACTGATTACAGAGGCTTTATGTTTATTTATGTCTCATGCCTGTTATAGGAGAGAAGCCGTTCATGTGTGAAAACTGTGGCAAAAGTTTTGCGTCTAAAGAATATCTGAAACACCATGCCAGAATCCACTCTGGCTTAAAGCCGTACAAATGCGAAAAGTGTGGAAGAGCCTTCGCACAGCGTAACTCGCTCCATCAGCACATGAAGATACACACAGGTATTCTGTAATGCTAACAACTGCACAATTGCTGTTAAATCACAAGAAACTTGTTTTAGGAGCAGTATTTCAATATGCTTCAGACAAGACATTGGGTCAGAGAAAGTCTAGATTAGGACAACATAACCTTAATAGTAGAGATGTTATACTGAAATGAAAATGCTTTATATACTTGGGGTTTTGTATTTCGATGTGTTAAGAAGCCATTGCTGTCTGAGAAAAATACCACAAGAGCATGAAGTTTTGGCAAAATATGGAAGGTTTGGTTCAGACTGGTTCAGCAGATTTGTGTGGGATGATTACAGACGTGTCACAAATTATGATGGTTTGGTTTATGGTATTTTGACTATACAGTGGGAATCCGATAATACGCACAGGGCAATTTACCATAGGCATAAGTTCAGGCAAATCCATCATGAATGTACTGTTACCTGAGGAACTTAATAGTGTATATATCATAACTTAGCCACCATAAACATGCTTAAAACGCTTACATTGAATTACAGTTGGAAAGAAAATATTAACACAAAGTTGCTTTTTTAATAAAGTATTGAATATCTCATGCAATGTATTGACACATTTAATGCCAACGAAAGCGAAAAACAAAATGGTCAGTCCATTCGTACTGCAGCGCGGAAAACTGGAATCTAAAGGAAGGTATTATACTGTGTATCGCTTGCCCAGGGAAGATCAAAATTCAGAGTACAGTTTCTGCTGAATGTGTTTTTATGTATACACTGCTCATAGGGATATTTCATTTTGAAGTAGCCCCATGTTTTTGTGAGCAGTATATTGCCAGGTTCCCATCAAAGAAGCCCATTGTAAAACCTTTCAGCCAAAACTGTCTTTTGAATGTTGCTTCTCAATTTGTTCCCTAGCCAAGCGATAAGGAGTACAATACTGTCCCCGCATCCAGGCAGCAGTGCAAAGGGACTAACCATTAATTGTTTCTTTTTTACTTTCAATACAGCAGCCGGATTGGCCTTTGTCCTCTGTGTCTACGTGGGTCTACACTGGGTACTCCGGTTTCTTCCCACAGTCCTATGCGTTTTAGGTTAATTGATTACTATTTGTATGGATGTGTGTATGTATGTGTTTTATTTATATATATATACACACACACACACACACACACAGGGGTTAGACAATGAAACGGTATCCAGGGTAATGTCAGCATACCACCAAGAAAGACGAACCACATCCAACATGATTAACTGTGGACGCAAGAGGAATCTGTCTGAAAGGGATGTTTGGGTGCTAACCTGGATTGTATACAAAAAACATAAAACCACGACTGCCCAAATCACGGCAGAATTAAACGTGCACCTCAACTCTCCTGTTTCCACCAGAACTGTCCGTCGGGAACTCCACAGGGTCAACACGGGTCACATATATGAATATATATATGAATATATGAATGTGTGTGAGAGTGAGAGACAAGTTTTGAGATAACCTTGTGTATGGATATAACTTTGTGTGTGTGTCTCTGAAATGGCCACTGATGCCGATAGTGACGTTAAAGAAGCCAAATTAAAAAAAAAAAAAAAAACATCAATACAACAGTCTGAGTACAAATTGTGTTAATTAATTTCCCCAACTGTAAATTAATGTGTTAAGAAGGCTAGGCTACATAGTTCTGGGTATTAGGCCACCATAGTATTGGGTCGCCATTAGATTAAATATACTATAGTCTCAGCAATGCTATAGTGACCATATATCTTTATTTATGAGTGTCTTAATTACAACACAACCAACAAAATACATTTGTATTTAAAAAAATTGCTTATATTGATGTTGCATTTAGTGCGACTTTATCAAGATGCCAAGTTGAACCTTTTATAGTCTTTTTGGAAGTTTAGCTAGAAAGACAAATTCAAATTTATGTATATAGCGCTTTTTTTTTTTTTTTTTACAGTGGTGCATTGTCTCAAAGCAGCTTTACAATATTTTAAAAGAAACCTTATTAATGGAACAGGGTGAAAAACGTGATATAACATCCTAAAGCACACACAGATAGGAATGAAGATCAGTGGAAAAGAGTATTATGGAGTGATGAATCTAAATGTCACTATATGTGTGTTCATGCTTAAAGTGTATATAAACTCCTCAGTTTAGGATACAGTCACCTTAGGAGGGGTTTGTGAGAACGTAACCCCATCTTGCACCAGGGATCACCTGTGTTTATGAATTAAGTTGTGTTACGATGCTTCAGTGAGGTGTCTTTGAAGACCTGGCGAGTTACTGCATCTCGTAACGATTAAACATGGAGGTGTCATGGTGTGGGGAGCTTTTTTAGATGCTGATACTGGTGGGCTGCATCACTGTGGTAAGTCAGTTAATGCTTTATAGTTCAGGAGCAGAAATGTTTGTTTCCCTCAGAAATAAAGCTAGCTTTTATTTTTCAGCAAGGCAATACTCCATACCACATTCTAGCCATGATTTGCACTCACATTAAACACAAACTAGGCAAAAGGTAACCAGATCCAAGAACTCTGGAGTCAGGCAGAAAGGGAATCAAAGGGAATTTCTATTGTATGTTTCTTACTAAGGATTTGGTGTTAACACAAAACCTTAATTTCTTGGGCTTTTGGGATCATTTGACTTTACCTGGGAATGTGGTCCACGACTATGGATAGTTCCTGATTCCAGAAAGAGTTTGCTTATTGTTTGCTTACCTTATCTGTTCAGGTGAAAGACCTTACCACTGTATGGACTGTGATAAGCAGTTCACACAGTTAAATGCTCTCCAGAGGCACCAGAGGATCCACACAGGGGAGAAGCCATACATGTGCAGCATGTGCTGCCGAACCTTCACAGACAAATCTACAGTTCGCAGACACGCTCTGGTGAGCATCAGTAGTTATCAGCCAATAGACATCAGTTTGAAGTTCACAGAGAAAATACAACTGCTCAGTTGTATATAATTGGCATGCATGTGTGTGTGTGTGTGTGTGTATATATATTTTGATATATACACACAAACACACATACATACATACATACAGACTGACACAAAAATTAGGGCTGTTTGTGTATATATAATTAGCTAATTCTAAAAATAATTATATTTATTATAATTACAAAACTAATTAGTACTTATGTTATCAGTGAGCTTGTTAGGTTACAAAGTTATTGAGATGTGGTGACAAATGTTACACAAGCATTATTTAAAATCACTAAATTCTACATTTTTTGTTACATTTTCCTTTAAAAAAACAGTACACCTTACTTTGAATTATTTTTTCAGAAATAAAAAGAAATATTAAGTTATCTACAACTGAGCATGTCATTTATAATTTTAAATCTGTTTGAGTCATTTCTTTTACTTGTAGGGAACTAAGGGTTCTGTCATTGTTTAAAACCTATGCAAGAAAATGCGCATTGTCTTTAATTTCTTAAATGTAAAGGTTTTTTGACAAATGCAAATATGATAATTATGATAAAAGGAAATTGTGATATAAATATCACGAATTGAATCTAGAGTAGAGAGTATCGTTACACCCCTAGTGCTATGAGATAGAGGTGTTTCAGATTGACCTCACACTCATATTTTAGTGTAGATACAGCTATGATATGCTAACTCTAATATGAATGCGCTGTGCACCATGCATGATGGAAGTTCATTTTCAGGAGGAAAATAACACAGATTGTGCAGTTTAGTCAGGATTGTTTTTGTTAAAATCAGCCTGTCAACTGGACCAAGTGTTAGAATCCCATAAAACAGCCAACCAGATCTCTCTGCTTATTCCTATGCAAAAGCGGGTTCCATAATTAAGCAGGTTCTTGACATTTTTGTCAAAATGTATGTCTGTATTGTGCTATTCTAATGTGTCAAATATAAGCAAACGAAAATGAATTTAAGCTGTAAAATGTCAATTGGTCAGTGGTTTTGATATGTATGGTTGAATAGTTTTAACAGTTCTCAACGTTCACCCACAGACACATGACAAAGACACACCCTGGAAAAACTACCTGGTGGTGCTGCAGGGGAACGTAGAAGGTCGTGTTAAGAAATCTAAAGGCTCCTCTCTGAAGAAGGAAAAGGCAGGCGTGAACTCAAGCTCTGAACAGGAGCCATTGGAGAAGCAGAGTGAGACTAAGGCTGACGCCACAGTTGCTGTCCAAGAGGAGCCAGTGACTATTTCTGGGGACTGGCCCGGCCCAGGCACCATCGCTGTAGTCAGTCACGGAGCACTGGGCAACCTGACCGTTATTCAAACAGAAGTTGCTTCTGGTACGCAACTGCAACCCATTATGACTGCCGATGGAACCAGTGTCATTTCATTGGAGAGCTCCACTGTTGGCATCCCTGTCGCTGTTCCCTTTTCCATTCCGATCTCAGTTGCACATTCCATCTCTGACTCTGCATCGCTGACTGTTTCTGTCCCTCTCTGCGAACCGGCCACAGCAGATGCCATCTTGGCTCAGACGACTTCAGGACCATCTATAACTACAGTCACAGACTCCATTCTTGCCCCAGTCGAAGTCACTTTGAATCCATCTCGTGAAAATGTTACGGAACAGTCAGCAGACCAGGTAGAACCTTCAGATACCCAGCAGGGAAGTGATCACGTGCAGTCCATAAAAGCTGTAGAGGCAATGGAATTCTCTACAAGAGAGTAATTCAGAGTAATTTCAGCTACTGATTTCTATACACTGTACTAATAAGTCTTTTAGTGGTTGTTCCCTGATGTAATGTATATTTAGCACTGCTTTACCTAGAGAACCGTACAAGATAATGAAAGCAAATCTGCTATTCTTTAGTCATGTAATTCCCTTAAAAATAACGTGAAAAATGTTTTAATTAGTTATTCTTTCATTAATGGGCAAGATGGAAATACAGTATTGTCATTTACATGCCAAAAATAATTAAAAACCAATCATTACAATATTAAACCCAGTGTTAAGAGGTTTTAAATGAACCATGTGTTATAATGGGTTTATTTGATTATATATTAAACTGGATTATAATATAACATACTGCTCATAAAAATTAGGGGATTTCACTAGGAAGTAAATAAATAAAATATTCCCTAATTTTCGTAAGCAATGTATGTTAGAGGGTTGTGAGAAAATGCAAGTAGTTTGGGGACAAACAACTACGTACTACTTACAATAGGACTGATATAGACACTTCCGAACAGCATTTATACCTTGCTACAAATCAGTAGCGGAAAGTAAAACATACAAATGCAAGTAAATCTCTTAACACATTATTCCAGGTAGAACAGTCTCTAGTCTCTGACAAGAACAAGACCAGTAAGGTAAGTTACACACGCGAATGATGGACTTTCGCTCTTAAACTTTTAACTCCCATCTCTGCTTGTGGAGCTGCAACATCGATTGGCTGTTGAGGTGCCCAGCTGTTTACAATTGCATCTTCCATAAGAGAAGAGAAATTTCCAATTAGAATTGTTCAAATTTTTAAGACCTCGGTCGTTAATGTGCACTGACATTGATCAGATGGTTGTTAAATGGCACGTACCTGTACAATATTGTTACTAATTAACCTGGGTCCCTGTGGTGGTGGGCTTGCACAACATGAACACTTTAAACAGTCCTGAGTATTGAAATATACATTTAAAAACAGATTCATTCAGTTATATTTCTTTCACTGCATTTCTGAACAACTGTAATAACGGTCCAAGTATCAGCAGTCAAAATGATGTGTTGTGTTGTGTATTTTATTTCTTTATTTTCATAAACAGTCGACAAAGGAAGTATATCAATTATGCCATCAGAAAGAACTGAAGCATTTAACTCACCTATTGTTTTGTTTTTTTCTTTAAAAAAAGAAACATGGCGAGATACTGAACACCAAACAACACTAATACACAGGGACATGCGTTGCTAAATACCATCAGAGTGGAGAGCACACTAGGCAAAGTGCTGCACAAACTACGACTTCACAACACGACAGAGCACACAAATGGGTCATACAGGAATTCTGCAAAAAAAAAAAAAAGTCTTCATCTTTAGTTGGACTGGATATGCAATGACTCATTGCAAAAGAGATGCAGAAAACCTAACCATAATAAAATAAACATGAATCAGATTACGTTAGGAACACAACTCCCTATTATACAGATATACTAAGGTAACCATACCTGCCTTTATCATTTATCTAGAAAGATGAATTAAATATGCATTAGAATATACAAAAAGAATAACCCGAACCTACAGGAAGAGAAAATACACTGTTCTCAAAATTTAAGGGATATTTCATCTTAGTGTCCCCTAATTTTTGTATATATCTGTCTTTCTAACTACAATTATATCTGTACATGCAGCACTCCAAACATCAGTGATTACTTCCTTACACAGATATCAAGTTCACCAGTTCCCCATCTTGAATTATACTGCTAACAAAAATTAGGGGATAATTCTAAATGAAATCTCCCAAACTTAAATATCCCCTAAGGTTTGTGAGCAGTGTACGTCACTCTGTATCCAAAACACAATCATTTTGAGATCACAAAGTGTAAGGTTTAGGCATCCAGACCTTTCTGTCTGAAGTCTAAATCAATTCAACTAAAAAGTAAAAGATTTATATGCTCTATAAATGCTGCAGCAATAACTCTGATATACTGTACTGGAAAACCTGGACTTGGCCATTGCACTGAAATGAAGTGAGACGCTTCGGGGAGGGGTGGCATGCCTTAGGTGATTTAACCCAACGCAACATCTCACTTCAAGTCTCCCTCATCGCCCTGGATAGTCTTTTTGATGCGCAGAAGCATGGTGGTCAACCACTGGTCCAGGCGCGAGATAGAATCAAACTCCTTCACCTAGCACAAGAAGATAAAACATAGACAAACACGTATTTACCACCGATTTCAAGATTTACTTGCACTCAAATCAGAACGTGGCATCAATTATTTGAATGCAAGGACAACTCAAACAGGGGTTGGCAATCTGGGAAAAAATAGATAAGATGATTGCATTTCATAATTATAGCATCTAATAACTCTTGGCCTTTTGACCTTATTTTCCGAAAAAAAAAAATGGCTTCTTAAAAAGACTTCCTAATCAAGCTTCTTCGGACTGTAGAAGGGTCAACGTGGCATCCCGATGAAGCCACCAAAATGCTGCTATTGCTCAAAATGTAAGGGGAGGTCACTAAATATTTGCCACTGTTTTTTTATCTATTTAATACTGCATATATATGCCCTGTATTTTATGGTTATATTGCAATAAAGACACTATGGCTATTATACCATTTCAAAAAAATAAGAGTATATGTAATCTAATGGTGGCATAAGACTTTTGCACAGTACTGTTAATCCACAAAAGAACAGAAATAAAGTGGTGACAAATAAAGAGATAAGCTCTCCACCATGTATTCTAAGTGTCCATGTATAGGATTCACAATTCGTGAAACAAAATTGAATATAGTTCAAATCACTAGTATTGGCAAAAACGGGGCATTGCTAATTCTGGATCCAAACATATGAATGTAAACATTTAGAAGAACCTCGACTTAATCGACAAATTATACAATCTTATAAACCAAGCAATTATTTTAAGTATTTTAAGCTTTTTGTCAAAACTAACAGTGGCAGCTTGGAATAAGTGGGGTTTAAACCTTGGTTTTATTTTTGTATTCCATTTATTTATCAACCTCATGTCGGCAAGCAATCAGATAAATGGAGACAGACAGCATCCAGAACTGGGACTGAACACGGCTGTTTCTGCCCGTAAAGTCCATTTTTACTGAGTGAGTTCCAATGTTGTCTTTGGTAACACAAGTTGATTGCAAATTATGCATTGTGTCTTGTTGATGTGTGCAAATCCAAAGCAGTTCCATAAAACAACTGATGAGAAACCTCGTTGTCCTCTGCGGCATCAGCCTTTCTAATGTGTTGCTAGCAAATGTATTTTAAAGACCCACCCACTCCAGGATATAAGATTTACCGGTACACAAATCTGTCAGAGACGAGTGAATAAATTAGGCTTTGTTTGATGAAACACCATGGGATGCCATGTCAGCGTTTCCAGCACAAGTCATGTATTTAGTTTGATTGCTTCTTGCAGTCCTGTCCTTGCTGTCAAATTCTGTAGACGTTGGAATCATTCACGATCCAAAACAGTCAGATCACCCACCCCTAATGGCAGCTATGTAAAGACTGATTTATGAACACGTTATGTTAAATGTAAGCTGGGAGAAGTCTTACCGCTTCTGTGAAAGCCTCCGAATTTTGCTCCTCGTGTGCTTCCAGAAGTTTCTATAAAGGAAATGAGGTCATAAGCATTACGAAAAACGTGTTGTCTCCTTAAAACATGTCATCTTACATACAGTTACAGGCATGTGTTGTATCACAGTAGTTGAAAATGTTGAGTAGTTGAAAAAAGAGAGTACTGAGTAAATGACAAATGTAAGTAATGTACCTTCTGTTATCACATCATAAAGTATTTAATATGTACTATAATGTATAGAATGCTGCTCACAATATAAAACACTGCTAGAGCTACTGCTATCATGTACGCATTGAACTTGAAATTCATTACATGTCATTCAAAATGATCCTACAAAAGTCTACAAAAGTTTGGCAACCCCTGGTCTATACAGAGGCAGCCCGTGATATGCAACAACAAGTCTCCAGTTTGTACCATCCCAATTAGTGATCTTACTGGGTCCGTTAGTATGCTTTGTTATAACGCTGCTGCTCCGGCACGTGGGGACATGACACTGAAGGATCTGGCAACAACAGTAACAGAAACCAGAGCTGGCAAAGATGCCAGAAATGTAATTCTCATGTACTGCTATGCTTAGGTTTTGTTACTGTACCAGTGATGGTACTTGCTTTGGATTGAGCAAACTACGAATATGAGATTCGAAAGAAAAATTCTATTCCCCAGCAACAGCTGACCTTTATTGCAAGTTGTTTAAGAACATGAAGTAAAGCAGGACCAAATGCACAGATCACACTCCCCAGTGTAAACCTATTGCTTATCAAATAGGGTTTGAGACACTGGATTTACGTACCTTCAGGAGTTTGCACTCTCTTGAATCTGAAAATGCGGGAAACATTTCCTCATACTTCTCAACAGCAAGCTGTAGTTTAAGAATGAGACACAAATGTAAAGTAGTCAAATTATAAATATATAAAACAAAAGGAACTGGCACATTACAGTTGTGCTTAACATTATTGGCATCCCTGAGAATTAGGTACACCGTGTAAAATATAAATGTAATTCTCTATGTATAAATACAATTCCTGATACAGAAAAACAGAAGTCACAAACTGGGGAACTGTCCCCATCTTGTCAGTGCTTAAATGACTTTAATTAACATGTGGCTTTGATGTTTAAAAAGGTCAGTTTTATCCCAGGCAAAGGCAAAGACAAACAAGTTACCTGAAATGAAATATCCCATAATTAAGTATTCCCTAATATTGTGAGCAGTGTATTATCACCAAGAACACTCAGTGTAATGGGTACAATTCCTTCTCCAAGGAGATTGCAATACTCATGGAATAGTAAAAAAACTTTCCAGATCATGGTAAAAAGAGGAAGACTGATGTGAAAACCCAATGTTGAAAGTCCAAAAAACTTGAGTTCGACCTGTATCCTACATATGCAGCACACTGAAGCAACCAGGGCTCTATGGATGAAGGTCAAGAAGGATCCACTGCTTTAAAAATGGCATAAAAAAGTGACTGAACGTGACAAGACTTGCCTAGACAAATCTCGAACCTTCTAGGAATATGTTCTACAGCCAGATGAAACCAAACTAGAGCTCTATGGCAACGCACACCAGTGTTATGTTTATATATGATACAACTGAGCCTATACAGTGCAAACAGTGAAACATGGTGGAGGGTTCATTACATTGTGTGGCTACTTTGCAGCCCCAGTTAGAGGAACAACAAAATCAAACGATTCAAATATTCAAAGGATATCAGAGGTCTGAGATGAACTAATTTGGTCCTATAGCAGGATAATCACCCGAAGACTCGCATCCAATAATGCACACTAACAAAAAGTAAAAAAAAAAAAAAAAAAGGATTGCTTGAATCTGCCTGGGATAACTGTAGTAGAAAGCTCCAAGCTAGCAAGTAACAGGAATACATTGTTTAATATCTGTGTCCATGGCTGTCTCAATGTCTCTCTCGCTAATAAAAAATAAATTCATTAAAAAAAACAAAAAAAAACAAAAAAAACACTAAAATATAGATATATAAATATTTTTTTATATATATTAGCGAGAGAGACATATTGCTATATATATATATATATATATATACACACATACATACACACACACACACTGCTGTACAAATGTTGGTACATGGTTTACCTGTTGTTGACAATACTGACTTTTTTGACACTAATTAACCAAGGGTGCCAATAATCTTACACAAAACTGTATTTCAGTTCTTGATATTGAGACTGACTTTTGCATTAAGTTCATCTACAATGAAATGGCATAAGGAGGCTTTGAAGAAGTATTCTTTGGCGCTGTATTTCAATAAGGGGTTGTCCATCGTGTTTGATCCAACCTTAAAGCAGATAAAAATCAGTTATCAGATGTTGTCAAATGATTCATTTATATTCTATTTGTACGTTTGGTTATCTAATTTAATACACAAAACTAATGGTGGCCAAAGTTCATCTACCTGTTCATAGATCTCAATGGCCTTCTGATACTGTTCCAGCTGTGCACTGTATGAAGCAACCTTCAGAAGACACTTGTTTGCAGAGCTACAAAAAAAAAAAAACAAAGATAGACTTTATTAATTCAATTCTAAAATTGCTTTTAAATAATGCAATAACTAAAATGCTGTCATGACTAACCTGTTCGACTCCTCGCCTTTGTAATAGTCGGCAGCTTGTTCATAATGGGCTATTGCCTAAAAGAAAATAAGGAATATTTGTCCAGCTAAGCTTTATCATTCTATTATTACTACACTGAATGGAGATCATTAATGAAATTGCTTCTATTTTGCATTTTCTCAAAATCCAAATCAGTGAATCAGCATAAATAGGAGTGAAAATTTGAATCTCAGTCTGCCACAGTATCAAAACTGAGCATCACATATAGATTTATTTAAACGAAGACATACAACTTCATTGTAGGCTGACTCGCTTAACCCCTCCTTTCCCTGTTCACCTGATTTAGGTCAAGTGACTGCAGAAGAAAGTGCATGACAGTCAGCACTCTCTGTTCTTCTTTGGTCTTTAAAAGTTGCTACAAAGCTTTGAGGTCACTTGTAATGAAAACAAGTTAAATGTGAGAAAAATGCAAAACAAAAGTCCATTAGAGGTTTCAGAATTTGGCCTCACTGTCTAGATTTAAGTGATCGTGACGTGCAAAAAAAACAAATCCCTTAATACACAACAAAAGCCTGACGCACACTGCACGCACTTAATATGCACACTCGTGCACACACACAGACAGCGCTTACAAAAATTAGGGGATATTTCATTTTGAAGTATCCCCTAATTTTTGTCAGCTGTATATATTTACACACCGTATATATCACGCCATACCTTCTCAATGTCCACCAGCTCTGACTCGTAAACCTCAGCAATTGTGATGTGATGTTTGGCTGCAATAGTAAACCGTCCCTAAGGGAAAACAGAGGTTCAGCGTGTAATCTTAACTGCTTGAGATCAATCTTACAAGCTTGCAAACATCCATTTGCATGGAGGACTACTTTTACCTTACCATATCTGTGTAAATATCGACGGCTGCATTTAAGCAGTTGATAGCCTCTAGTGTAGGCGTTAAAGGAAAAAGGGAAGGATGTTTTAATCAGATGCAAATTATTAAGTCAAGTGAGATGCAAGTCAAGTTAGCTCACGACAGGGAATTTTAAATTCAACACACAGCACGTAATATCGAACCAAACAAAACATTTAAAAACACAGCTACTCAATTCATTAATTAATTGTTTTTACTATATATACACTACATAAACGCCAAGACAAATATGAAAACCGCAACTGACAGAAGTATTCAGAGTAGCACAAGCCGTGGCTGGACACTGATGTGTGTGCAGGACACATGAAAACCAGTACTGACAGAGATGCGGTGTACCAAATAAGGCAACAATCTATTGAAGGGCAGGTTAGAGGTCACTGCTGCAGCAAAATTACCCTGCACTGACAGAGGCAATGATCCATGATGTACAAACCGACCAGGAGGTAGTCCCAGGACACTGAGCAGTGGTGGACTAGTGTATTAGACTACTGTCTTTATACAACTGTCTAGACTTGCAACAACTTACATAAATAGTGTTGTGTAGAATAGGGTGTAGCTATATAACAGCCTTTTGCGATAATGCAGAATTTTAAAAAAGGTGATGGCATTGTAACAAATACGATGCACCTAATTCCTGCTTCACATGCTTGGTTTACCTGTTCAAAACATCACTAGTGCAGTCAAACGACAGCAGATTTTTTAGACAGCAATGTGTTCAATAATTGATGTATTTAAAATGAGGACATTTTATGTTACGAAGCAGTAAGCAAATCAGATGCTACTGAAATTGAAAATCAGACTGTTATTATATATATATATATATATAAAATGTAAATATTGCAATAGAATATTGCTATTCCATGACTGTTTCCTCTCTTAACCGTCATATGCTCACATAAGATTAATAAATTATAATGTCTCAGACATGTTATTGTGAACACGTTGATCATAAGAGCCCCATTCATGCCTTCACATGTCCTTTAGATACCTGTGACTTGCTCTGAAAGAATATTTTGAATACAATTTCAGTAATGTGCCCATACACTCTTATGTATGGCTTATTATGACTCCATTGACTCTCGTTATACTGCTCGCAAAAACGAGGGGATATTTCTAAATGATATGTACCCTAAAGAAATATTCCCCAATTTTTGTGAGCAGTGTAGCTTTATGCATTTGAATGGTTTCACCTAAATCATGAACAATACATCATACCTCAAGTAGCATAGTGTTATTCCTTTGTTATGCTATCTTTTGCCTGTTTTGTGTGGAAAGTGGTATACGGAAGAATTTACTTTCAAATACTGAATTTACTATCGAGTTGCTACATTTGCTACATTACTCTGGCCAACAATCATGGATCTCAATCTTGTTCGAAAGCTTGTGATTATTTATCATAAGGTGAAACCTTGCTAACAGGAACCTACAAACTCACCCAGTAAACAGAGGGCTGTGTTTAAACTGGGAGAGGACATTCTCAAGACACTAGCTGACTAATTCTCTCCTAGGACTGCCATTATGTTATTATGGAATAAAATATTAGGAATGGAATGTGTTGTGGTACAGGTTAAGGTACTGTTCTATAGGCCAGAAGGCTGCTGCAAGTTCCAGCACCATCAAGAAGCCAGTTTTGGGCCACTTGAGCAAGGTCTTTAACTCACAACCGCTTGTACTCTACCTTATAAGATTAAGACTAGATAGGGTCGTGGTTGTGAGCTAAATGCTGGAATTGTGTACATGCAACAAAGCTTTCTGCCGATCTTGTTGTGCTTAAGGTAGATTAGACTCAGACACAGCACATACCAAGATAATACCCCTTCTTATACACTAATGGTTTATGTACTTTACACTTTAACAAAATGTCTAAGGAAATGAAGACCAAAGACATCTCATTTGCCCCTACCCTGTGGATCAGCCTTCTTGTAAGCATTTCCGGCATCGACGAAACTGGTGGCTGAATCATGTTTGTTCTGCAGCTGCATGTGAAGCCTGGCAGCCTGGCAGAAAGCATTTCCTGCAGCTGGACACCAACAAAGAGAGCATTATTTGCTATGGCATGCTGAATTAAACAATAGTTTAACAATATTTTTTATTACTTTATTATTAAGCATTCATTAAATAAAAAGCATTTGAACATGTTATTTTTAGTCATTAAATTCATACCAAGCAGATGTACGCGCACACACTTTTTATCTAGCCATGACTACCTACCAGTCCAGTTTTTAGCCATCTTGAACATGTTGGCTGCTCTAGCGTACATCTCACAGGCCTCCTCTAGTTTGTGATTCCCTCTGAAAAGTGAAAAAAGGACTATTGATGACTGTTTTATTACATTTACATTTGAAAATGGTGAATAACATTGCATATTGACACATCCAGTGCTAGATTTGGTTAGCAGACACGAGGAAAACTCAAATATTAAGGCCAACACATGATTGATCTAATCACACTGGTTTATTTGTGAGATTTAATACTGTACTAGAACTGCCATATACAATTGATAATATAGTAAAGTTTCAAGCTTTATTTGTCACACATACGATTCTTCTCAGTGGAAATCGGTAGATTCAGTTAAATTAGTGTTGGGCAATATTTCCCATATGGTATGCATTTTTCCTACATCACCACACCAGTGCATAGCAGAAATATTGCTCTAATGCTTTAAATAGGCAGCCAATTATAGAATATTATTTAACCGCTATTGTGCCCAGCACAATGCCTTTACTGTCTTGAGGTCATAATTCAGTTCAAGTGTGAATTTTAGCCACTTGAGGGTCTGTTTAGAAGACATTTTTAAGGGTTTGTTTGCTGATAAGAAAAAAGGGTTATAGGTTGTGTTTTGAGCCTGGTTTGGAACTCTGCAAGTACTGTATCAGCAGAGCGTCAGTGACCTTTAGGCACTATGCACCTCAGCACTGAGGGACCCCGCTCTGTGACGTTACGTAGTCTGCCACATTGTGGAGGAGTTGCTGGGGTTCATAAACAATTCCACTTTCCAATAATACCATTTCCAGCTGATTGTGGAATATCTAAAATGAAAGAAATTTCGCAAAGTCGCTTGTTGCAACAGTGGCATTCCATTACGGTACTACACTCAAGTTCAGTAAGCTCTTTAGAATGAGCCATTATTTCACAAATGTTTATAAAAACACACCGCATAACTATTTTGTTTTGAACATGTGGTAATGGGATTAAATGAAACGCTTGACAGCAGTGATTTAGTTTGAGATTGTGTCTAAAAACTTTTGTCCATATAAAGTAGGGCTCGACCCAAATATTCAGATATTGATTCATTGAGTAGGTAATTGTTTTTTTTCCCTCCATGATAAATGTTTATTAGTTGCTGTATTGCTGCTTTGTGCGCAGAGATGGCACTGTTACATTGAATGAATTTTAAACGGTAGAAGATGAGTTAGAGTGGTTAACGTTTTCATGCTGTGGAGCAGACATGGTTTTATGATAACCTGACTTTACTAATTAAACGGCCTGTTCTTGTTTGGCTAAATGCTGCAAATGCAAGTGGTTAAAATTGTAGAAAAGATACAAAGATAAGGATTACCGTGTTGTACAGTACAGTACTAAATGTCTTTATTGTTTTTGTTTAAATTAACACACTGTGCAAAGTATCTGAACCATGTGACTATATGGTAATTTCATTTGGGTCAGTATCACAGAACGTAATGCCCATGCGCACCTGTACTTACTCAGCCCTGTCATTGATCATTACACATACAGACCAAAAGGCCTTGCAGGAAAACGGTGACCAAATAAGGTACCATTATTAACTACGTGGTAAACATTAAACTCATACATTTCAATAGAAATTGTATTCCAGTCCTTTTGATATCGCTTTGTCAGTGTGGCAGTGGGAGAAAGAAACTGCGCCAGCACTGCGGGTAGCAAGGGGCACAAAAAAGGTTAAGGAAAATAAGCCCAGCAACCGGCTACAACGGAGCAGGGCACATTCATTTACATTTAATGAGAGCTCCTATTAACCAGACACAGCCACGTTGTGGTTCCTCTCCAGCAGCGGGTTAGTGTTAACAACACAGAAATCTAAACGATATTGTTTTATAGAGTTATTTGCATGTCGAATGTCTGACAGAGTGATGAAGTGACCACAGAGCAAAACCTTCCTCACAAACACAAACGCAGCTTACAGCAGTCACCAAAGCACTTTAAACATAATGCCCATGTCAATTAAAACATACTAACAAATTATATACATTATAATAACATTTCTAAATCTGGTTCCATGAAAAGCTGGGTTATGGGTTAACCATAAACCGTGCACTAGTTAAACTCTAGATGCTAATATTCATCTTACCCAAACATTCCTCCTAAAAAAGAACCGGATGACTTCACTTTCTTGTCCGCTTCCACCATTAACTGCATTGCTTCTTTCTCCTTGCCCGAATTGTCCATTTTTAATAACAAATGACCAAAACCACCAAGCTAAAACGTTATGTGTTGTTCTCCTTATCCCACTATGTATCACTCAGCGGTAGGGGATTACGGTCAATCGTTTTTAACTTTGCGTAGGCGTAACGAATTACCTAACGGGATTTGTAGTCCTTTACAACGCAACGAGCAATTCAATCCCTAGTATTCCTCTTTGTAAAATAAACTACATATCCCATAAAATAAAAACAAACGCGCGTTAGATTACGTTGGTTATTCAGCGTTATAGTTTAATCGCAGTACGCACTTTCTGTAATGCCGTTGAAGATTATGGACATGTTCGTGATCGTGATATTATGAATATTATAGTTTATAGAACGAACCCCCATCCTTTAATCCAGTCCCCACGAACCCTTTTAATGTAAAATGGTTTATGTATTTCTAAATGATAAAAAACGGCTGAATAATCTAATAATAAAAGGTTTGTGTCTCTGCGTTGCAGGTCCGTTGTGTTGTGCACCACAAAGCACTGCAGTAAGACTGTAATGAATAAATAACTAAATAGTGCGCTATCAGTGTTGCACAGTAGATGGCAATGTGTGGCTCCCAGTACCAGAGCAGCACTGCAAAGCACAAGCTTTTTAACAACTGAACAGCTTTTTAAGCTCTACAAACACAAACATTAATTTTAAAATATTGGCTACCCCATGAGGAGAAGTAAGTGAATAAAACGTGAGCTGATGTAGCTCAAATATGCAAGAAGTGTTTTCCTGAATGTACTGCTGTCACAATAATGAAATGTGCAGGAAGTATATTTTGTTTCATCTACGTTCTAACCCAGAATTGGTGTACACCCATCAAGGGACAGACTGCAGTTTCTTGGGTGGGTCTTCCTTTTCCTCTGGAACACATTGGCCTTGTATAGAGATGTGAGAGATTGGAAATGCAAAATAAAATAAGGTTTCTTACATTTACTTTTATTCCATTGCAGACATTATGTATCCAAGGTACATTATGCCAAACAATGAAATTGCATTTAATTTGAAATAACACCTACTCGTGCATTTCAGGACTGCAACACATTCCAAAAAAGGGTGGGAACTTTGCGATGTTCCAAGTCCTTCTCACAACATTTAAAAGACATGTTGCTACTCAGGATACTTTTCATTTCACAATTCTCCATACATTCTCTGTTGGGGACAGAAAAATCGAAAAATGCATGGCCATCCCTGGAAAAGATTAAACCTTGAGGGCAGCATATGATATCAGTGTACTTTTTTTTGCATTAATGCTGCCATCAAGTAAGTATAAGTTACCTTTAGTAAGTGCACTTACACTTACACAACATCATACCCTGACAGATCCTTGCTTTTGGACTTGCTGATAGTATGGATGGTCATGTTCTTGTCTGTTCTGGAGAGCAGAGTGTCCATGTCTTCCAAAAAAAGATCTGAATTCAGTTTAGGCTTGCATTCTTTCCCTTTTAAGCACTGAAATTCCTCCAAATTAACAGAATTATTTAAAGATAGTATTATGCACTATAGAGGGAGAAATATGCAAATCCCTTCTTAAAGTCAAAATCTCAAAGAAATGTTTCAAAGCACTTGAATCTACATAGAATCTATGCCACAAAGTATTAAGGCACTTCTGAAGGAAAATTAAGGTCCAACCCAGTACCAGCAATGTGTCTTTTAAATGTTTCTAACAATTTCTAAAAAACATTTACACTTTGTCATTAAGGATTGTTGCATTTAGATAAATGAGCCAAACAGCAATTTTAAAAATGTAAAGATAATTGTGCCAAAAAGGATGGGGCTAAATGCAGAAATAAGAGAATACACGTTTTATGCTGCAAAAGCAGACACAGCAAAATAATTTTCCTTTAACATCTTTATTTTAGCTGTTAGGGCTTGATGTAATTCAAATAGAATTATTAACAGTGATTAGTGAGTTTGTTAATTTAAGTTCTAATGAGCGTATACATTGTAACTGCATGACCCCAATACTCTGGAGAGTGGGAGGTATATTACAGAGAACGTTCAAAACATGTTAACATTAATCATATTCAACGTATTACAGGTGTTCGGTGCCATCAGAATCAATGGACGCAGCTTTTTTTGAAACTTTTATGTGAATTCTAATAACCTGATTCTTCAATTTCCTTAAAAATCTGTTTGGTTAGAAATATACTGACCATGTTAAATATGTGCATAAAGAGCATAAAACAAATTAAATAAAATTTGAAAAATAAAATGTGGCATCCATTATTACACATAAGAAAAATCTAAACGTCTCCTCTGAAATATGACCAAATCAAGTGCTCAAGCATACTCCTTAAAAAAAAAAAAAAAAAAAAAGAAAGATTTAGGAAAAATCCATATGGAGAAGATCTTATTATATATGTGTGTTTGCACTGTTTTATGAACTGGAAACAGGGATGTTGCAAGCTTGTGACATGCTGATGCCTGAGTTTGAGTCACCATTTCCCGAGGAAGGCACAGAAGAGCAGGGAATACAAGCACAGTTCATCAGGGTCTCCTCAGGAATCAATTCCTTCAGTGACACTTTCTCTTCTACTTTAAAGATGTTGTGCTGCTCAGCAGTTTCGTCACAGATTCTGGACCAAGACAGAGGGAGATAAAATATATATGAAAATGAAGTTTTGAATTAGTTGCTAATAAGCTCTGTGAAATTCTTCCTCAGTGTGTTTTACAAAGAGGCCACACTGGGGAAGGATTTAAATAAGAATAGTGCGGTGACTATCCTTAATTCTTACATGTGGCTCTGCTATAACTGAAATTTACAGCACAACGTTTTTGGCAACAAATACAATACATTGTACAAACAACTTAAGTAGTGGAATCACAACCACACCCTTTAACTACACATGCGTTTTCATGTGCGAGTCACATACATACAATACTTTCCGAACAACTGTGTGTGTGTGTGTGTGTGTGTGTGTGTGTGTGTGTGTGTGTGTGTGTGTGAGTGTGTGAGAGGGAGAGGGAGAGAGAGAGAGAGAGAGAGAGAGAGAGAGAGAGAGATATTTATATATATATACTTTATGTATATGCTGTTTTTTTTTATTTATGTATTTATTAGAGGTGCGTTGATCGGCCTGCCAGTGACTGGAATGTGGAATACTCATTTAGCGGGATCGGCCAATCAGTCTCAAAACCAATTTTGTGCCGGTCTCATGTATACGTGTGTAGCACACGATGTTGACAGCTGCACAAACGCAACCACAAACGAACAGTAAAGTACTTTTTTTTTTAGCTTCAGTTAACATTTTAGATAAAATTTGGTTAATGTAAACACACCTTTAAACATGGCTCAGCCACTCGCTGGTTTGTTTATGAGATAGCTACTGACACATGTTCATGAGGAAGTGTTAGATTTCAGATGTGTTTTGAGTCCTGCTTAGATTTATTTCGGACCCAGCCAAGTCTTTAGTGTGGAAGCTCTTCACAGCATGCTGTTTGCAGTAAACGTATAGCAAAAATAAACAATGGAGGAACTACTCTTGACACACATTTAATGAGACATTTAAAACATTTTGAATATACTAAATTCTACAAAACTAACAAAGCTAGAGCTAGAGGAGCCAGGCACACACACCAGCACGCTCTGCTGTCTTCTTTAGCAGTGATGAAGAAATGCAGAACATGAATGTCGTAATTTATATGTCTTAGGCAGAAAGAAAATTAAAATCGGCCAAAAGAGGAACGGTCTGATCAAATGTAAAAAAAAAAAAAAAAAAGAAATTTCAATCTGTGCATCTCTGGTATTTATTAAGATGAAGAGATGGGCAAATGTGAAAGTTCTGGGATTAAGGACAGCAAACATCTAGTGCTAAGCGATATGCAAATAAATCTTTATCATGATAGTTCTTTTAATATCAGTCAATATTGATATATCACAATATCAATCAAATCACTGTTTTTGTCAAGCTTAAAGGTTCCTTATTACGCCTAAGTGAGAGTACTGTAGAATTGTAATGATGCTTTTAACACTGCAGCCTCTGGCGCAAAGTTTTTATTACAAATCTCTATCACGGGAAATTGTAGATCAGTTTCTACTGGAGAACTGGATCTGATTTGTGGTGGAAAGCTCACAGACTGTGGGGTGGCGGTTGCGACTCCTCACACAACCTAAACAAGGGAAAGGAGAAGAACTTTTTTTGTAACTCAGCCACTGAAGTAAAACTGCAGGTTTTATAGCAGAGCAGTTTCTTGCTCTCATCTCCACTTTCAATGTGTGTGTAAGAGAAAGACCAAGTGAGCGCATGAATGTAGCGGTTCCGAGCGGTCCTAGGGACTCATTTGAAAAGAATTCCCACATGTAACACTCCCCCAAGAACTAAAGATGTTCCAGGGCTTGTTTTGGTTGCAGTTAAGACAACTCAAAATAATGTTGTGTTCAATGGGACTTCCCATTTGTGGTGTGTGTATATGTGTGTATGTGTGTGTGTGTGTGTATGTATGTATGTATGTATGTATGTGTATGTATGTATGCA
>JAUZST010054908.1:0-24134 GCA_034779995.1 Parotocinclus haroldoi | reverse complement strand
AGCCGCTCCACCCTGGATTGAAACCCAGAACCTTCTTGCTGTGAGGCTGTGTTGCTACTCACTGAGCCACCGTGCTGCTCTTCAGGGTCAGATAAGAGGACGTTATAGATGCATTTTCAGGCAGAATGTTACTTTACTCTAGTTACTCTAGGTCACTCTAGGTCAGTTTAATTTTTAAGCATTAAAAGCACCCGAGACATTGGTCTAGAAAAATCCTTGTCACTGTGAAATGGTATAAGGCAACTAGCAGATTCATCGAGCATCTATAACGAAGGTGTTCCTTCAAATAATAATAGTGATAGCTAATTAATTGGTAAGGAAGTTTAAGCTTAAGAATTCTATTGCATTATATTAGAAATTGCTCTCAACCGTTATCAAATTCACAATGAATTATTTCACGTCTCTGGCCTGTTTGGTTCGATCCTTTCCAGAAACCAGAAGAAGCGACACTGTATGTGAACATTTGTGGTTGGAAGCGAGTGAGCGCTCCCTCCTCTGCCACACATCCTGTTCCTGTGTATGGTGGAAGAATGGAGACAGTTTGTAAGGAGAATGGTAGGACTGGACCTTTCTTTCATCATCTCTTCTTCATCAACTTCGAGTTTTGTGTAAAATGCACCCCTATGACATATGTTGTTGGTAGTCTAAATTAACTCTGTGGCGGACTAGTAGATAAACATACTGGACTAATAAACATAATGGGCCAGAAGGTTTAATGTTCAAACCCCACCTCTTCCAAACTTCCACTATTGGGGTCCTTGAGCGATACTTGAGGGGTCCCTCAAGGAAGGTGGAGGGTCTGGTGGGTGGAGATCTGCAGGGTGTTTACTGGAAGTATTGGGAAATCGATTTCGAAGTTCTCACTTCTCAATTTAGAGGACTGAAGCACTGCCTCTGAATGCCATTGTTCAGCCTTATAGGCCCTGAGAGGCATCTGCAATCAAGGCTTCTTTGCCCCAAAGCTTTTTGAAAGACTTGCTCTCTAGTCACGACAAGAAGCTTTTCACCTTATTGCAGATGAAAGGTGGCTATCCAGTGCCGAATTGCACAATAGCCTTGAGCCTCCCTCTGCTGGACAGAGGAGGTACTGCGGCATTGGTCATGCTGGTGAAAAGTGGGACAGCAGGTTTAAAGGATGTGCACCTCTGCTGTCCATAAGTGCTTCTTAACAATTTACATTTTATAACCACACCAGAGTTCGAACCCGGGTTCTCAGAACCTGTTGTTTTAAGGGGCTACCTCAAACAGGGCATTTATCTTAACATGTTAAGCTGTGCTGTTACTTTAAATGTCATGTGTGTCTGTAATATCTGGTGATTGGTGATGATTGCAACTTGTCCAGCTCTTCAGCATCCCAGAATGATTTAATTGTTATCTGTTGTGCAGATAGATATAATGTAATGGAGGTGGCCTTCAGCCCTGAGGTTCTTGAAAGGGTAGAGAAAGACCCACGGGAGAAGGAGCAGATGCACTTCTTAGCTCTAAGCTTTATCCAGCAGCAACACAAAGTGAGCCTGTCCAAGCACTTCACTGTGATTAAAGCCAAGCTAAAAGGAAGCATCGAGGATATGAAAGAACGGCTTACATCACCGCAGCAGTCCAAACCCAGCCTCCCTATCAAACCAGCAGAACCTGGTAAGAGATACATAGCCACTGTGCAACAGAAAACAGTATGGATATGAGATTTTTTCTTTTAATGTAGTTTTAAACTAAGTAGACTTTATACTCAAACACTGACAAACACCTTGTTATATAAAGCTTATAAGTTTTAGAAGCTTAAGAAACCTGCCAGGTTGCCCAACATCCAAACTCCTTTCTGAGTCACTCCTATGCAGAGGTGACACTTGATGTATCGCATATACAACTGCCCCCCAAAACTTGGGGATATTTCATAAGGGGATGAGCCCTAATTTTTGTGAGCAGTATACTGAACATAAGTGCATTAAAGCTAATAAATGTGCTTAAAATAAAAAAAGTGGGTAGCACCGCTGCCTCATAGCAAGAAGGTCCTGGTTCAGCCCCAGGGTGGAGCGGCCTGGGTCCTTTCTGTGTGGAGTCTGCGTGTCCTCCTTGTATCTGCGTGGGTTTACTCTGGGTACTCCAGTTTCCTCCCACAGTCCAAAGACATGGGTGTTAGGTTAATTGGTGTCTCTAAAAGAGGCCCTTAGTATGCGACTGTGTGTGTGTGGGGGCCCTACGATGGATTGGCGCCCCATCTAGGGTTGTACCTGCCCTTTTAATCAAACATACTGCAGCTGCACCAGTTTTCCAAGAGCATTTTAAACACTTAATTGTTATGACAAATCTATATTAAAATATTATATCGTTGTTGTTTTTAAATATACCCATTATATTAATCACTTAAATGATTTTATGCACCGTGCTTGAGCTTCCATTGTTTTACTGTTCTTCTAAATTTTGCATCATCTGAGTATCTCTGTGATCTTCTGTGATTTACCTGCCTGAAATATAGTATGTAAATGTTACTGAACGTTGTATCAGCTGAAATGTGCAGTGTAAAACTTAAGTGCTGTTGTTTTCCAGTCCCTTCACTGCTTCAGCAGATCTGCTCACTGCGAATGGAAGAGCCTAGTGACGACCCCAGTATTCAGCTGACTATAGGGCAGGATAAAGCCAAGGCCAGGCCAGGTCTGATAGAGGTGATTTCCAGCAAAGAGTCAATTCAACCACGGCAGCCCAAACACCAAGTAACAGTATGCTCAGAGACCAGGAGCCTGAAACTGCACGTGGAGCTTCCTGGTTTGAGATCAGTCTCCCAGTGCCGGCTTAGCATCAGCCAGGTTAGTACTCTTTCAGCTGCCTTTCTCATCGACACATTTCACTTTTAGTTGAATGTTTTATTTTGGTATCTTCCCCCTGCTGTTTTGTCTTGATTACGCTTCATGCTGATTATCCATGTTATCCATGTTATCCCAGAGTGCAATATTCCAAAGAGCATTTTGTCTTGTTACTGAATGCTTAGCTTTCTCTGTGCCCCTGTAAATGCTAAATGGGATGAAATCAGTCTGACTGTGTAGGAAGTTCATGACAGTCAGCCCTCCATGATCTTCTTTGCTTTTCAAGACGGTGCTGGAAAGCTTTGAGGTGTGTTTTTCCTTTTGCAGTATGACTCCTTCTCTAAAAACCCAATCCATCGTAGGGCGACACTCAATTATTACTTCTCAAATCATGGGCTATTATCTGGTTTGTGCCCGATTTGCTGTCTTACACCCTTCTGAGAAGGTTTATCCATTACATTGACTGTGGTGTTGATCAATAAGCCCTGACTCGCAGTTGGCATTTCGAGTAATCTCAAAGGTGTCTTATGGAGTTACTGTCAGGACTCTTGCCAAGTTCTCTTCAGAGATGGCAAACCATTCCTTTATAGACTTTGTTTTTAGAAGGCAAAGAAACCCAATATACTTAATTGTTGGAGCTGTGAAATGATGAAGGTGCCACATTGAGAGCAGCTAATGTATTCAGTACAACCCATTTTAATGCAACTGTTTGTCTATATAGACAGTGTGGCTAAAATAATAATCATCATAATACAGTGGGTACAGGAAGTATTCAGGCCCCGTTTTTCTCTCTTTGTTTCATTGCAGCCATTAGCTAAAATAAGAAAGTTCAGTTTATTTCTCATTAATGTACACTCAGCTCCATCTTGACAGGAAAAACAGATGTATACTTTTTTTTTGGTTCTACTCCTTCATTGGAGTCCAGCTGTGTTTAATTGAACTGATTGGACTTGATTAGGAAAGCTCATAGTGCATGGCAATGCAAATGAGAATCATAAGGTTGAAGAAACAGACCAAGGAGCTCAGAGACAGAATTGTGGTAAGGTACAGATCTGACCATGGTTACAAAAACCTTTCTGCAGCACTCAAGGTTAATAAGAGCTCAGTGCCCTTCATAATCCTTAAATGGAAGTTTGGGATGATCAGAACATTCCTAGACCTGGCCATCCAGCCAAACGGAGCAAATCGTGGGAGAAGAACCTTGGTGAGCTAAAGAAGATCCCAAAGATCACTGTGACTGAGCTCCAGAGATGCAGTAGGGGCTGTTTTTCTGCTGTAGGGACAGGACGACTGGTTGCAGGAAAGATGAATGTAGCCAAGTACAGACATAACTTGGAAGAAAACCTCTTCCAGAGTACTCAGGATCTCAGACTGGGCCGAAGGTTCACTTTCCAACAAGACAATGATCCTAAGCACACAGCTAAAATAACAAAGGAGTGGCTTCAAAACAACTCTGTGACCATTCTTGACTGGGCCAGCCAAGGCTGACCTAAACCCAATTGAGCATCTCTGGAGAGACCTGAATATGGAACTGGAGAGGATCTGCAAGGAAGAATGGCAAGATGACTCATGGCTGTACGAGCTCAAAAGGATGCTTCTACTAAATACTGAGTAAAGGGTCTGAATACTCATGAAGACCATGTGATATTTCAGTTTTCCTTTTAAAATAATTTTGCAAAAATGTCTACATGTCTGTTTTTTTCTGTCAAGATGTGATGCTGAGTGTACATTAATGAGAAATAAAAATAACTTTTTTGATTTTAGCAAATAATGCAATGAAACAAATAGTGATTGGATTCAAAGGGTCTGAATTCTTTTCATACCCACTGTAATAATAATTCATTTATCTAGTGCCTTTCTCATAGACAATATAGAATTAGGCATTCTGTCAGTACACCACCATGTTTCTACACCCATTGTCCATTTTATCAGCTTCACTTACCATATATACTACGCACAAAAATTAGGGGATATTTAAATTGTTTGTGAATGTTGTAGAAGAACTTTGTTGTTTGGCAATTACAGACTATAGTCTGCATCTGTTTACGTACATACTTTTGGTCTTGGTGTGTTATTGTGTATTAAGCAGGTATGATTGGATCAGACACACCAGTGCTGCTGGAGATATTAAAACTGTTTACTCACTGTGCAGTCTATTAGACTATGTAATCTAAATCTACCACATCGCTTCACCTTGTAGACGTAAAGTCAGAGACAGAATTTCATCTGATTTTGCACAGTGAGTGTGTTAATCATCCTCTAATCCTTTATTAATGCTCACAGGGTGCTGGTGGCTGAGCATTTTTTGGTTGGTGGACTATTTTTAGACCAGCAGTTACACTGAGGTTTTTAAAAACTCCAGCAGCTCATCCACTCATACCAGTACAACCAACACTAATACACCACTTCCAGGGGAGCTCTGAGACCAAGTTGCCTGTAGAGAGAGAAACTCCAGATCACCCACACAGAGGACTTTGTGCCCCTGTAAGTCACTGGACATTCTAAATGCATCTGAAACCTCATGTCACCCAACCAGAACAGCACAGTGGCTCAACAGCACCATGTAGGATCGCACCCCACCTACAGCAAGTTGATGTCTCAATTGCACATAGAAGTTCATGTATGGTTTTCCAAATCCAGATGTGTGCTTTCCTTTTTTTCCTAGCACTAAAAATTTGGGGTGCACTTTGAATGTGTTGTTCGGATGCAGATGTTAATTGGGGTTGAAGCTGGGTTTATCTGATCATCTGATATCTGGCACAGACCAGGGTTGCCCCAAAGCTCGATTTTTATTGAAAAATAACATATCATTAACATAACATTTAAGTTCTCATAACTAAACTGCCCTTCAAGATATTGGCAAGCATTTCTAACATAAGTTCAGAAGGTCAAACTTTTAAAAGAGTCCTATATTTAGAACATTATTTTTAACTGATCCATGACTGTACTCAACACACCGCAAGACTGTCATTGCTACAATGTCCTATTACATACAATAGAAACATTTTTATTATGGTGCTGTTATTTTGTGTCGTATCAACTAATTGGATTCTAAAATAAGACGATCGTGTGCTTTTAGGAGGACGTCCTGCTGGAGGTGGATGGCATGTATTTTCTTCGTCTTCACTTCCCTGAACCAGTGAACGAAGAGGAGTGCCATGCAGTGTTCAAAAAGAAAAAGCACACGCTGATTGTTACAGCGTCGCTACTGTGAGGTCAGCCAAACAGTCACGGGAAGCTCGAGGTGTAAATCATACGAGGCTTTATTAAAACACTGGACAATATTGAACATGGCTGGTTTCAACACAGGTACAAAAATGCTGAACAAACATGCACAAAATACACATGAATTTAAGGTGTGGTCAAAAGGCTCACAGTTACAAATCTTTTACAAAGTGTACAAATGAAGTGGTCCCATCCTCCCAGGAGGCAGCCACGTACTACAACGCTAATAACGACAGGTGTTTGATTTCTTAAATCGACAAGATACCCCAAATACTGTATAGCGACTTGAAATGTGCAATGTTGTCATTTGGCAGGTAGTTTGGCAACCCATAAACACTACACACGTCATGCATTTAACATATTACGCAACAGTTCTGACCTCACAACCTGATTGTTTGAGAAGCGATGTCAAGAAAAGACAAGCTTTATGCATAAAAAATAACAACCAAACAACGCAATAACCCTAATAAATAACTAGACTGATTCATTCTTAATGAGTTTTGTTTTTATGTTCGTCCTTTTTCCTTTAATCCCTGCTTATTTTCACATTGTATTTCATACCGACTTTACTCAGTAGTTTTATATAAACCCCTTGTAGCATGCGGTGTTAGGCAGGTAAAGGAATCGTTACTGTTGCATAGCAACAACTCATTTGATATGGAACTACTTTTTGGGAGCTGGAATTGTATTGAGTATTAAAGCTTATTCAGTATGAAAGTGAGGGGTTGTTTGATTTATTTTGTTATAAAGAACTCTGTTGTATAAATGCAGAAGAACACTCGAGGTTGTGTATTATCACTTATAAAACCCTGGATGAGATCGTCTATGGAACTCCTCCTCGGATCAAATTATAGCTGTGATGTTGTTTGCGATACACACTCCCTGTACGTGTTCTGTTGCTTAAGTTTAAGTGTGTTAGTCCTTTTCTCTCTTAAAGCTTCTCTCAAAGCCATGTTATAAAATATGCAGTGGGGCCAAAAGTCTGAGACCACTACTAAAAACACTTTCCTCTGATTGACTACAGTGTTTTTCATTTCAAATCATCCTCACAGCATACTATTTTGAGAAATCTGATGAAACGATTCATCTTTGATCAGAATTGATTAGTATTTGGTTTCTCTTTAGATGTAATGACAGTACTCAAACTGCCATGGAATGTAAGTTTGGAAGAAAACTCTGACGTTCCAGGTTCTCCCAGTGTGATCCTACAATATTCCAACGAGCATCTTGTGATGCTACTGAATGTGTTGCTTTTTCTGGCACCAAGTAACCTCATAAATGTTTAGGTCATGTGACGGTAAAAAATCCATTACATTCAGGAGACATCCTTGATCTTAGTTGTTCTTCAACTGCTTGTTGCAAAGACTTGAGGTGTTTTGGCTCATTATCCTACTACCTTAGGATTATTTTCCACAACGACCCAAACAAGCATTTTCACTAATGTTCTTGGACTTTCAGCTCCCACTGTACAAATATAGTAAAAGAAATGTCAGTTTTTATTGTAAACAGTTTAAGCATGACGAGGAGCATTGCGTGGAATGAGACGACGTGGTGCGGAAACTTTGAGCGTAAACACGTAGAGTTGAGGTAAACACCACGGATCAATATGGCTGGTTTTGATTCTTCAGTTACCTGACCTCGCTATGATCTTCTTCTACCCAGGCTACGATCTTTCCTTCCCATCCTGGAACGATGGCGTCATCCCGAAACACCTGATAGAACAAATAAAGAGGCAGTTGACATGCTCCGTTACATTTTGAAACTCAATCGAAATGTAGCTACTTGTCTCTTCAGCTGTTGCTCAAGGTTTATCAGTTAGAGAGTATTTCCTTCCCGCTGTTGTCCTAGACTTGCTTAATTGAGGTTTTGGGCCTAGATACTTGTGAAGCTGCTTTGTAACAATGTGACTCTCTTGTACAATTTACTAAATAAATGAATAAATCTTACTCTTACAGTGGTGTGAATGTGTGCTAGGCAGTTGCAGTTACAGGTAGGAATGCCCCTATGATTTATGTACCTTGTACCTAATTTAATTATGCACCTTTAATTATAGTGCACGTTTTTATTATAGCGTTTGAAAATCACTATTCACGTCAATTTTTGACAATTTTTTTATTATTCCGCACATTTCTGCAATTCATACAGCTTGAACCTCTTAACATGCAAACACAAATTGAAACCACATGTTTAAACAACGCTGCTTACACACTGATGCTGAGTAGTGTGTTATGTATTTTTGGAGTCTATTTTAGGAGTTAAGTTTAAAAACGACGCACATGGCCAAAAGTATTCGGACACAAACTCATATGTGGACAAATGTTCTGGGACACGCACTCGCATGTGGACAAATGTCCTGGGACACGCACTCGCATGTGGACAAATGTCCTGGGACACGCACTCGCATGTGGACAAATGTCCTGGGACACAGAATCGTACATGGACAGAGGTTTTAGGACCCAAAATTACAATTGTACTGGGACACAAACTCACACGCGCACAAATGCACTGACTTCTGGACTTATGGAGTCTTTATACTTACTTCTTCCTTCACCGTTCCGAACTCAGGGTCCAGAGACTTGAAATGATATCTGAAATTGCTGTGTCTTCCCACAGCAGCTTTAAAATCCTGAAGTGTGACCTCACCAAGTCTGAGAAGATGAAAGCAATTTAGAATTCACAGAGTCAACCGAGCACCGAGAAGGGTCAAAGAGTTTTCAGTACCTTTTAGGGATGTTTACGAGGAAGGGTGTAAGGGAGCGGTCTGTGAAGTAAAGTACTTTAGTTGAGGTCCCTGCACTGAGAACAGGGCTGCTGTGGGAGTGGGGTATTTCTGAAAAGAGATTAGGCAACTAATAACTGAACAACACCAGCTCAATTTCTAAATTCCAGTATAGTTAGTCACAAGTGGCTTACTTGAACTAGGTGGCCATGACTCTCGATCTGTGTAATTAGCCCTTCGGCCTGGTGATTTGGTTGATCCCTGTGTGAACAAGATGCTATTTATATTTGCATTTAAATCATTTATCTAGCAGTAAAGGGTCTTTCTCAAGGACCCAACAGTGGCAGAGATGGGACTTTGGACCTTCTATATAATAATCGTCCATAATCTAATACCTTATCCACTAGGCTACCATAGCCTACAGCCATATTTCAGTATACTTAAGTCTGTGCTTGCCTTTCTGTCCTGCCTCCTCTTAGAGTCAGTAACATGGAAGTGGTCTATCAAGCTGGACACGCCTTGCTCCAGAGTGTCCAGTGTGTGATGCTGAGGGTCATGACCACTGAAACTATTCCTTAGACTGCGCAGAGCATCTCGCACCAACTGCAGCTCATCCCCCTAATACACACACACACACACACACACACACACACACACACACACACACACACAGATCAAAATATTATATCATTATGTGGGGCAAACATACCAGACATTTGTTTATTGTTAAAGCCACCTCACCAGTCTGTGTGTAAATGGTGTAGACAGGGTTTCCATCATGTGACTATAGCCATTATTCTCAGTCATCTGCACAAAAAAACTGAATTGGACATCAACGAAATAATTGAGTGCTTCCTTACCTAAAGCTGCATGAGTAGCATATGGCCAGTTACCATGGACAGTCTTAAACATTTCCATGTACAGAAATTCTTATCAAAGCAGAAAACCCTTAAAAAAAGAGTCATCAAAAGATGATGAGAATTAAAACAATCCTGTTTATAACAATACACACAGAACTGTGCAAAAGTTTTGGGCCACCATTAAAGTATTACGGCAATGCTGCATTGACCATATGTAACATATTGTCAACTGGACCCAAAAAAATTGGATTCTTAACCCCATACTATTTTAATTCCAATCTTTGTGAGCTTTAGCATACTTTAGCCTTTTTAAATTGTTCCCCTTTCAAAAAAATACTTTCTTGGCTGCTACCCTTACATAAAGGCCATTTCTTCTCAAGCTTTGCATCCTGAATCTTATAGTGTCCTAAGACTTTTGCACAGTAATGTAGAATCAGCTACATTTGTTATGGTAAAATGTAATTTTTAATGCAAAAAATGATCAAGCTCATGCACATGTACATGCCACTTAAATTTTAATTTCTTTAGACATATCAGAAAAGCATCTTTTTTGTGTTTTCGTGTTTGTTTGTTTTTTAAAAGTGTATCTCTTTAGGGCAGCACGGTGGATCGGTGGGTAGCAGCGCTGCCTCACAACAAGAAGGTCCTGGGTTCAATCCCAGGGTGGAGCTGCCTGGGTCTTTTCTGTGTGGAGTCTGCATGTCCTCCCCATGTCTTCATGCATCTACTCTGGGTTCTCTGGTTTCCTCCCACAGTCCAAAGACGTGTGTTAATTGGTGTCTATAAAAGTAGCCCTGTGTGTGTGTGTGTGTGTGTGTGTGCGCACCCTATGATGGATTGGCACCCTGTCTAGGGTTGTTCCTGCCCTTGCCAGGTGGGCACCATCTGGCCCGCATTCCCGTGTGGATAATGATATAGATAATGAATGAATGAATGTAGCTCTTTAAATGATTTTTTTTCTTTGAAAATTTGAGACATTAATCCCTGTATTTTTTAAGCTTTTTAATAATTTTCATATCCACTTAATCAGGATCATGAGGAACCGGGAACTAACCAGCAGCACAGGGCTAAAAGGAAATATCTGTCAGTCTTGTTGCTTATACTTTAGAAGATGTGATGGTTATTTATTTTGGTTACTTGGATAGAGGTGGTATTCCTTTAAACGGTACATTGTATACAGTTTGAAGGTGCTGAAACATGAAAACATCTGAGGTATTTCTACTTTACCCTGTGGTGACTGCTCTCGTTGAGTTTGCACTGTGACTCCTCCAGCTTAGCGTGCTGCTGCTGAAGCTGCCGTTCCTTCTGTGCAAGATCTTTCTATGACAAAGTACACGCATGTTTGTTTTAATATGCCTCGCAGACTAATTGTAGAGATCAGGAAGATGGCTTACTTTGTATTCACTGAGCAGTCTGTCTCTGTCAGTCAGCTTCCTTTGCAGTTCCTCCTGGTAACACATGATGGTTATGCAAATTGTCAGCTGTGCCCCTGGTTTGCTTACATTACCACAGACCAAGCCCCATAGACCTAGAGGAACCTTGAATCTCAGAAGCCGGAAGAACACACACAATAGACAAACGGAGGACACAGGTACTGAACCCTCACTGCTGACTTATCAGGTGTGCAAAAGGAACTGGACTTAACCCAAGAATGGCAGGGAGTTAAACAAAAGTAGACACAGGCATGAACCAGGAATTCTTTCCTGATGGAACAGTGCCGCTTTGTCTTTAATCAATTAGTCTTTAATCAATTTAGTCTTTAAGGAAAAGCCTTTCACCCTTCTTGACAGACATACAGTCAGTTGGCTTTGTTGGTTGAACACCAGTTTCCAACAGTGAGGCTTCCTTGTTCGTGTCCTGTTCCATCAGCAAGAGTTATTGGTTACATACCAGTTCCCCCCAGTGCCTAGAGTACCAGTCTATCCCAGTCTAAGTTTGAGTCTGGTTTTGTTTACATCATTGGCATCCCAGTACAGGGAGTTCCCAGTGAATATCTGTTCAGTCTCACCAGGTGCTCCTAGATATCAGTCTTAGTGCTCCTCTGGCTTTGGGGCAGTCTAGCTGAGTCTGTTTAGTGGATCACGGGAGCATACAACACAAATTCATGTTCATCCATGTGTGAATCACTTCTAGTTCCATTTCATATAAATGAGCTCATGGCTTTTTGCTGTCTGTGATTAAGACTTATTTAAGGTTAAGATTCCTCCCTTACATTCTGCCCTTCTAGCTCCTCCTTGGCCATGCTGGATCTGAGCAGTTCCTGTTTGAGCTGCAGAACTGAGTCCTCCTGCACTGACATGCGGTACTGCAAAGCATCCTAGGGAATACACAAAGCACAGAGCAAACTGAAAGCTACTTTTTTGTACTTAGTAGTAAATTATAGTAACACTTATATAGACGCATACTCGCCATGTCATCAATACTGTTTTTCCTTTCAACCTAATATCTACTTACAATGTGTGTAGCAACAAACAAGAACAATTACACTTATGTGACCTGTGGTGAGTACATTTACATTTACGGCATTTAGTTGATGCCCTTTTCCAGGGGGATAACTGTGGCAGCTTAGCAGATGTGGGATTTGAAACCTGGACTTTCTGGTCCCACTAGGCTACCACAGTCCCACGATGCAGCAGATGCTATTAGCCCTTATATGGTCTGAGGATTGTTTGGTCATTTTTTACTTTTATAATTTCTCCTTTATACAAAAACATTTAAAGTTTCCAGGCAACTATCTAGTATTGGATTGGATATTCAACACACCTTGACCAACATGACTGTATTTCCCCAGTTGACCAGAACCCACACTGATGCACAAAACGCATGTATGCATGTAAAAATGTAATGCTGTAAAGATGTTTGCAAAATACTTATAAGAAAATCCATTACAGTATTCGTCATTTAACAACATTCATGCTCCAAAGTAGATGTGGTGTATTTTGGTGGTTATATGGTGGATTTCAGTCCAAAATGGCAAAAAGTCTTTGCCTCATCTTGTCCACAACTATCCTGGAGCCCAACTATGCTGAATTGTTAGACTTTGACTGGCATGGCTAGTAGTGGAATCCTAGTGGACCGACCGATTTTATTTTGAACAAACCAAACTACAATTCCACTACAGTTAATGCCTGTGTATGTGGTCTGGTTTATTATATAAGCACTGCTTCTACAGCTAAAGTATCCTCCTAGGTTATTAAGGCCTAAATGGTCCTGCTTACCTTAACAGCCTGAAGGTTCCGGGCTTCCTGCTTGTACCTCAGCAGCTCTCTCTAAAAGATGGACATAGTTTTTCTTAATACGTTCTTGAGTCATGTTTTAGTTGTTTTATACTCATACTTCACAGGTACACTAACCTTCAGATCCAGAGACTCTTCCATGCTCTGATCAAGGCGACTACGGATTAAAATCTAGACAAGAGAGGGAAGAAGGTGAATATTCCCAGTTGATAAGTTACATAGAGTGTGTAGATAAAGCCTCGGTCTGTCCTAGTCAAGACAGACTGCTATTTAGGCACAAAAATATTACCAACTGCTGCTCTGTATTGCCAGCACTATCTCCAAACAGAGATGCTGTTTGCTCATCTTCAGGCAGCGACCCGTGAAGCAGCAAAGCCTAGGAGAAGCAGTACATGAAAAGGACTGGATGAGATGCATAACAAGCCCTGGGGTATTTCTCGATGGCAGCAGATGGTTAGAAGAACCAGTGATCCAGGGGCTATGCTTATGGATGTAATTTTGGCAGTTATTGTAATCGGTCCCTTTATGTAACTTCTAGTCTTTAGTGTTGCAGCAACTTTTATGTTCTACAGGTAAGCACCCTTTAATGACCAACAGATGAAAGTAATTTCAAATTAATGACTGAGATGCTATAACAATTTATAACATTTTAAAAATATTTTAACATTGGGGCTCTAAACAGCTGTTTTTTTTTAGTTTAGCACATGTATAAATATTAATAATGTCATAGTTTGATGTTTTGTCAACATCTTTACTACATCTGTTTTTATGAATATTGATTTCATTTCCATTAACTAATTTCATAAGTAGGAACCTTTACTTGTCCATATGTATCTGTGCCAAGAAGAGTCTTTGCTTTAAGGTTATATTGCATTGCCTGGTCTGAAAATCCTCCAGTGTTTCTTCAAATGGACCTATTTCCTCTTGGTTGTGTGCAGCCAGTGAGGTATGTTTATTTTTACTTATACTATACATTTTGTGTTTATGTTTTGATTGTTAGTGTGTAGACCTACTTGTTTGGAACATTGTCATGTATTTGAACAGTTTGACCGTGCCGTAGATTACTCTTGACAGTTTAAGCTTTAGATGCGTTATTGATCTTTATCTTTTGCACATTTACGTATTGTTTGCACGCAGCTTTCTTGTGAAAATCCCCTTGATCATCTTGACCGACCAGTCTGTCATACGCCTTATAGACGTTGTTGGTCACACCAGTGCAGTGGTGTTTTAGCCATTATTTAACACCACCCCGCTGGGTGGGTGGTCAGGCCATTACTCCTTCGAATCAATGCCAGCTTAGAGTGACCGAACGACATAACGCATGTCTTTGGGCTGTGGGAGGAAACCCGGAGTACCCGGAGCAAACCCACGCAGACAAGGGGAGGACATGCAGACTCCACACAATAAGGACCCAGGCTGCTCCACCCTGGGACTGAACCTGGGACCTTCTTGCTGTGAGGAAGCGGAGCTACCCACCAAGTCATCATACTGAACTCTTGTGAAAAATACCCTTTATATTTACATTACAGTAGCAAGACTACGTAACTATGGTAAAGTCTGGTTAATACCCATTTCAGTCAACAGTCTGTTACAGACCATAATGCAGTCATTAAACAAAGAATACTAGTACTTTTGATTTAGAATTTTAGACCAAATCATTTTAAATAAATAGTAGACTAAATAGTATTAAAAATCACAGCATATCACAGCACTATCATAGTATTACATCACAGCCAGCTATTTTCCCCACCTGGTCAATTTGGCTTTACTGATTCTATTTAAAAAACTGAAATGACAAAGAACTTCATTGCAAATATACAAACTACAAAGATTTGGGACAATCTGGCAGCGAACCACCCAAGAGATGCCACCCTTGTGGAGGAACATCTAACCCTCATTCCATTACTCAGTTCATTAATGTAAGAAATATTTTAGGTTTCTTGAGAGCTCTTATATGCTATGAGTAGTTTTTTGGTTTTATCCTAGTTGCTTGCCTCAGCTTACCTGGAGCCTTGATACCATCTTTCTGGTTTCTTGCATCTCCTTCTCCAGTTGTTCCTGCTGGGCATACAGCTGCTCCTCCCATGAGCCCCCATCTCCTGTACCAGCATGCTCAGGCCCTGGAGTCGGCTCATTGGCTGAGGACTTTATGGTATCTTCTGGAATGAGATCATTGCAATGGAGCATAAAGCAGGAGCAGGAAGATAAAGGTCATTTGTGATATCTAGTGACTTGTGTTACCTTTAAGGCTCTGGGGTTGCTCTGTGTAGTTTCCCACAAACTCGCTCTTCACTTCAGACTGACCCGTGATGTACTCGTCTTTGGGGGTGTGTGTGGGGCTGGGTGAGCTGAGACTGGTGATGTCATTAGAAAGGTTTTTGTAATGAAGATATCATAATCAATATAATTCTGGTGTATCTACCAGATATAACTCAATGTTTAGGGATTGCTCTATGCTTCCTTAGTACTGATAATTCCTAGAACATTGTTGTTATGAAGCATTAACTCCATTCCCACTGGGATTTTCTTTCAAACCACAGTGATATTTGATGCCGCAGAACTCCACAGGAATGTGGACTCATAAGTATTCAAAAGACCTGACATGTGAAACCCAGGCAAACATGTCCAGAATTCCCTAACTGGTAAACCAGATGTAAGCTGACCTTTATACCTTAATACCTTTATTTGATATATAATATAAACCTCTATTATCCCACAGCAGGTTCAATTGATCTTGTCTTGTATATCAAGGTATTCATGTGTTCCAACTAGATGCTGATCCAAATGCTGATTTGTGTATTATCCTGATTTTTGTTTGTTGTCTGTTGGTTGGATTGTGAACCTTATCATTCAATGTGTCTTCGAGAAGGTACTGCTGAGCTCAGTACAGCCGTCCATGGTGTGTGGCCTGATGAGGGGTTCCCATCTACCGGGATGTTTGCCTGGTAAGTTGTCTTGCCTATGGTTCTGTTTGTCTTTCATCATTTAGTTTTTCATGTTGGGTTCTGTGGTAGCTCAAGGAAACCAAGGGTGTCCAGACATGTTCTGCTCTTGAATATTTAAGTTTCCTTCTCCCAATGTCATACCTGTAAATGGATTGGATACTCTAAACTGCCACAGGATAATCAAACTGAACATAATATCATAGTTACAGTAATTCGTATTGTTTAAGAATTAAACATGTATCATTCCTATTTGTTACAGTAAATTATCCGTATTTTACAAGAAAATCTGATGCTACCAGTTTATAATTATTTTCCTGTATCAACCAAACATATTTTGGGGAGCTGTGAAAGCTCTGTGGTTGCATCGCTGCTTTTTTGCAGTTGCTAAGAAACACAGATGCATGAGTTGACTAGAAAGAAAAGTAGGCCGGTTCTTTCCCACTGACATTATTAATATTTGATTTTGGGGCTCAGTCCAAATTTGTACATCGTTTCAATGAAGATTGTTAAATGTGTTACTTTGTGTATGCTATGTTACAGACAGCTTAAAACAATTGGTTCCATGTAGCCCATCTTGCCAGACAATTTACCATCTCGAGTATGCTGTACAGAATATGTAATTCATAATGAATACAAATAATAGTCACCTGACCTTAAAGATGTTCTCTAACCATGCATGAAGCATTTATTCAAAACCTGGTCAACATGCAACACAAGAATAAAAAGCAGTGAAGAACAGATGGTTGAACAGCTTTTGCCAGGCAGCTGTTTTGCTAGCAGTACTGACAGAGATCTAAGCCAGCTAAACCAGCTCATCTTTATTAAGAAAATATATGACTTTAAATTAGTTTTGAGAGACCCGAACACTCATGATAGATTAAGTCATCACAGTCCAGGTACTTAACATGCATTGGATCAGTGATAAAGAATGGGGACAATGTAAGAGAGACTGTATCCATTTGCTGAAATGGAGATCTATACCAAATACATAATAATTAATTCATACCATTTCATCGGTTTGGCTCCCATGCTGGTCGCAGCACTCCTAACCTCCCATGCTGTTCCTTTCCAAAGTGCAGTGTATGATGGAGCAGCAGAATAGGACCATAACAAAACGAAGCAGTCAAAAGGGTGGGTACATCAGTCAGTGACAACAAAAGCAGCCTGCACTCAGAATGGTGCTCCAGTCTAGCAGGGATGGGAACAAGCCCCCAGCCACAAAATATCCCCAAATCCCTTTCAGCTAGTGCAAATCCTGATCACTCCATGTTTGGTAAATCCTGCAGAACAGGACAGTTTGGCCACCGGTTCAAGGCTTAAGACCTTGATTAATTCCTTTTCAGACTAGAACGGGTACTGAAATCCTGATCAGCGTCTATTTATGAAGCATGAGGCAGTGCTGTATTCAGTGCTGATCTATGACAAGAAACAAAAAAGGAACCGGTAAAATGCCATACTCTCTGGCTGCTGTATTCATGTTTCTTTCTGCATCTGCTCTGCAAAATTGTTAGACGGATGCCTTTCCCGTGCCTCTCTGTCCCCCCTTAGACGTCTCTCTCTGTTGTTTCTGCCTCAGCTCAGACGGCTCAGCTTTGGTGTGTTTACCCAACCCCCTTCGCCACCATCTCCTCCTTCTCACCCCTCCCTAACCCACCAAGCAGCTCCCACCACGGGCCTGGGAACCAATGATGCTATACTGACAGTCATTGCTCATAATAGGTGCATTGGCAACACAGAATTACTATGGGCTGAAAGGCCAATTGTGCGCTATATGGGCAAAAGTATGTAGACGCCAGTTTAATTAGTAAACACTGTTAGTTTAGCCACACTTAGTGGCATCCAGTTAATAATTTTAGGTTAACCATATGTCTCATGTTTCCCCAGACATGCCCTCTTTTTGGGGAAAAGGTGCAGTTGATTGGAATTCTAAACTTCATTTGCTTTCATGTTGACATTTGCTTTAGAGTCAGGCATTCCATTGTCAACTGTCTACGTACCCAACACGTAGCCATTACTGTAACAGTAACAACTGGTTCTGTTTGAGAAGGCTTAGGGTGAGAATGGCAAGAAAAACTGCCTCAATGCTATGAGGAGGGACTCAAAAGGAGGGAGTTCTTGGCCACCCTAGAAATTATTTGTAAAAATTGAACAATGGGGACCAAAGATTGATGTGGTATTAAGACAAGTAATGGACAAAGCAACCCGTAGATATAATAATGAATAGAACAGGCATAATTTTAAAACTTATAAGACTTTTTATTTGAACTCTAAACATAGCTAACACGCACACCCCTAAAAAGACAGTCAGATCATTTAACAAAGGAATTGAAATCAAAAGAGATAATGAGAAGAAAGGTGGGCGCATAGTTTATAAGGCATTGTGATATATTGGCATGTATTGCAATTCCACAGTTTGTGGACACTTGAGCGATTCCATTCAAAACACCTATGAAATTATTATGGCGTTTGAACCCCATGTTTACAACTAACAACAGCCTTTGTTCTTGTCAGGTCGACTTCTGGTGTTAGACAATAAGCCCTGACTCACTTTTGGCATCCCAGTGCATTGGAAGGTGTCTGATGCTGTCTAATTGAGCTTAATTTAACAGAATCTTGACCTTACCACCATTAAAGTTGACCTAGTCTTTATGGACTTTACTTAAGGACTGCAGGGCAGAAAGTTGATGATCTGACTTGTTGTAAACCAAAAACTATAATTATGTAATACTGAGAATCAATGGGTATATCAGTACAAGCAGGGGCATATCTACGGGTGGGCTGGGGAGGGCACTGAAGACACAAAGAAATCATCTACCCACCCATTGAAACCCATTCATAGTTACCATTGGCCATTAAAAATTCATTGCGTAGGAAGATGTGAAGAACACCTTTAAACACAATAATGGGAAAGTTATGGTTCTGTTTTAAATGACTTCCTGCTCCCCACGTATGTGCACTATATACTATGCATTATGCACCACTTTAGTTACTGGTTGCCTATGCTACTCAGTGCACATAGAGTCGGATAAAAATTAAATTGGGATTGAGCTTGCCAGTGCACCTGGGCATTCTGTTAATCCAAAGCAAATTTTGCGGACTCTCTGCTTCCTACAACTTTTAATGAAACATTGACAGCCAGTGGTGGACCCACAGCCCAGCTCTGAAATGCAATTTTTAAAGGGAATAGAAATGTCTGGTGATCAGGGACCAAAATGATTTTGGCAAGACCTCATGGTTAGCAGGGTTTGGAACGGCTGTGTTTCCTGCCAGGCTGAACCATCCTTTTATCCTAGTTTATTCAGAATGGATCTTTTAATCTGCTTAGCACTGCATTCCTGCTTGTTTTTAGGGGGGCATCATATTATCTTCTGCCTGAGTTCTTCACTGACACATACTGGGTGGAAATCAACTGCAGCTGTCCGTGCCCCATCCAGACTCCCCTGGCATGAGTTTCTGCTGGGGCACCGGCCAATTTACATGACTCTTTGGTCAAAACCATTCCAACGTAGTGTTTCCATGGCAAAGTCAGCGAAATTCAATCCCAAAGGTTAATCCTGGGTTCTGTGCAGGATTGATCCATGGGGTGAGGTGATAGCTTTGCATTAGTGCACATCAAGAGGGCAGAGGGGAAAAGAGCTGCACAAACACTTTACCTCATGATTGGAGCAAGACCAGTGGGTGGGCACATAGTTAACGGGGACTCGGTCAGAGCATAAATATGGGCCGAGGCAGGCACGTTAGTGACGTATTCAGAGTTGCAACTGCAACTGCAAGAGCCACTTATTCACTTAATAATGGACATTGCCATTCAGAACTGGCGTCGTCATTGCTTTTTCCCAGCTTTCCTTCCTTTCCAGATCTTGGACTGGCGCTTCTGGGATCAGTGGGAAAGTGATTTTTTTGCATCCCTTGCCACAGTGTTGGGTTACCGGCCTTATTTGTGGCCCAATTCAAACGGGTGGGACAGTGGCATGTCAGAGGTAAGCAAGAGCGCTTTTGAATGGACACGCAACATGGCAGCATGTGGATAATAAGATGAGAGCTTCAGGTGGTTCACCATTGTGCATGTTTGACATTTTGACATTCAGGTTAGAATGGAAAAAGAGCGTTTTATAATCAGCCTGGATGTAAAAGATTTTTCTCCCGATGAGCTGTCAGTCAAGGTCGACGATGATTATATCACCGTTTATGGAAAACACGAAGAACAACAGGTAATTCCACATAAGACTACACCTAATGCAACAGAAAGACTGTTCTTTGTGTGATTGCAAAATTTCCTGATTCTTTACAGGACGAACATGGTTGTGTGACAAGGGAGTTCTTCAGGAGATACAAGGTGCCGGCAAGAGTCAACCCCCGAACTTTTACCTCCTGTCTGTCCCATGATGGCGTGCTGAGTATTTGTGCTCTCTGGAAGCTTCAGGATGTTCCTGAGCGCAGCGTCACTATCACCTATGAGGACAAAGTTGCTGCCCCGAAGTAAAGTGGAAGATGCCTCCACGTTTGCACCTTTTTCAGCACCCCCACAACCCAAATCCCCACACCCAGCTTCTTCTTCTAATGTTCATCTAATGCTTGTAGAATCAAACATATAAGGCATGAACTTTAGGTTAGAAACTAGTTTGGCTTTTACTAAACAAGTTTATAGCTGTGAAATACAGTACTGTGCAAAAGTCTTAGGTCACCATTAGATCTGTTGTTTTAGCAATGGCCCAATGAACATATATTGTCAATGATTGGACCCCAACATTTAAAACTTAAATTTGTCCCCTGATCTTTATTCCAGTCCTTTTTAAAAAAGGTTGTTTCTTAGCTGCTACCCAAAAAACATTCTAGCCTTACAGTGAAGCTTCTGGATGCTGCTATTGCTCAAGCGTAACGGGGCGGACATTCTACCTACCACTGTATGCTATAGAAGCTGTTTTGCTCTGGGGGGTTTCAATACTACAAACACATTTCCTGTATTTTCTGATAAACAACCCCAATTCCATTGAAACTGAGACGTTATGTACAACATAAATAAAAACAGAACAGGTTTATTTGCAAACCCTTTTCAAGCCATATTCAATTGAATACACTACAAAGACAAGTTCAAACGGATAAACTTTGTTTCTTTTTCAAATATTCACTCATTTTGAATTTGAAAAAAGTTGGGACATTGGCATGTTTAGCTTTCTGTTACATCACCTTTCCTTTTAACAAAACTGTGTTTGGGAACTGAGGACACTAATTGTTGAAGCTTTGTAGGTGGAATTCTTTCCCATTCTTTCTTGATGTACAACTTCAGATGCTCAACAGTCCAGGGTCTCTGTTGTCGTATTTTGCACTTCATAATATGCCACACATTTTCAATGGGAGACAGGTCTGGACCCCAAGGAAGACAGTCTAGTACCCACACTCTTTTATTACTAAGCCATGCTGTTGTAACCCATGTAATGTGGCTTGGCATTGTCTTGCTGAAATAAACAGGGACGCTCCTGAAAAAGACACAGCTTGTATGGCAGCATATGTTGCTCCAAAACCTGTATGTACCTTTCAGCATCAACGGTGCCTTCACATATGTGCAAGTTATCCATGCCATGGGTACTACTACACCCCCATACCATCAGAGATGCAGGCTTTTGAACTTTGTACTGATAACAATCCGGACAGTCCTTTTTCTCTTTGGTCTGGGCGAGACGACATTCAGTGTTAGTTTAAAGCCTTGCCGCTTACTTGCAGAGATTTCTCCAGATTTCCTGAATCTTTTGATGATATTATGAAATGTAGATGATGAAGTCCTTAAACCCTTTACAAGAAGAGAAGCATTGTTCTTGGACTGTTGGACTTTTTGCTCATGCAGTTGTGCGAACAACTGAGCTTTTCAGGGATGCTCCTTTTTTACCCATTCATGACACTCACCTATTTCCACATAATCTGTTTACCTGTGGAATGTTCTAAACAGGTGTTTTTTGAACATTCCTCCACTTTCCCAGTCTTTTGTTGCCCCTGTCCCAACTTGAGAAATGAAATGTGTTGCAAGCATCAAATTCCATGAGAGTTAATTTTTGCAAAAAACTTCATTTCAAAATCCATTTCAACAAATATCCTGTCTTTGTAGTGTATTCAATTAAATATGGGTTGAAAAGGAAATCATTAAATTTTGTTTTTATTTATGTTTTACACAATGTCCCAACTTCTCTGAAATTTGGGTTGTACCATAATAAAGAGACTGAGGAATTATTATATTTAGCAATTGTCCATTCTTCCATCTTGTCTTAATCCACATGGAGTTGCGGGCCAGCTGGTGCTTACCTAGCAATTTTGGGCATAAGGGTAGAAACAACCCTAGATGGGGAGCCACACTAATGGCCACTTTAGAGACACTTATGTCTTTTGACTGTCGGTAAAACCAGAGTACCTGGAGTAAACCCATGCAGACAGAGGGAGGACAAGAATAGTGGAATATGTAGATGTAAAGAACGTAAAGAATCGAAGGTCTGATCTAATGGTGGTGTAAGACTTTTGCACAGTACCATATGTACCATAAGAAGATTAGTAACTGAAATGTACTGTTCGCACACAATCTACGGTCATTATTGATGCGTGTAAAGTGTAGCTTTGTTTGTCATCAGCCACAGAATCCAGAATAAGTTTTAGGACTTTTTCATATTAATTATGTTAAGAGCTACAAAGCCATGAAGGCATGAAATTAATAAAGCAAAAGGGCTAAACAGTTTGAGGCGATTTACACTGTTGATTTTTAGCCTAACCAGTAATCATTCAATTTCTCTTTGTTCGACTTCTGCCCTACACATGTTAATCTTATTAACTTTAAAGTCCCCTTTACTGAAGTCTTAAAACTGGCTGTTTTTTTTTTGATTGAACGCTTTTCTTATATAAGGAAATTGTTTTTTTCCTTAATGCTCTAGCATTAACTGAACATGTGTGTGGTATAAGTGGTATATCAACAAAGTCTCTTCCCAATTCCTTAAAGATTGTTTTGAAATCTTCAGTCTTGAAAAACATTAGTACTAATGTAGTTATTAAAACTATAGTTTTTATGCATGTTTATTTTGGGTTTATTTAGGGTTAGGTGGTATTAATGCATGGTTATTGTGGGGTTAGATAGGGTTATTGGGGGTTAATATAGAGTTATTTTGTGATTAGTGTAGGGTTATTAAAGGTTTAGTGTATGTTTATTCTGGCTTTAGTTATGTTTAGTGTGGGATTAGTGCAGGATTTTGTGGGTTTAGTGCAGGTTTATTTATTGTAGGGTTAGATGGAATTACTGCATCTAGGTTAGTTGGGGCTATTGGGGGTTAACAAGTAAGTAATAGTAAAGTTATTTTGTGATTAGTGTAGGTTGAGTGCATGTTTATTCTGGGTTTAGTTAGCAATAGTGTGGGATTAGTGGAAAATATTTGTGGACTTAGTGCAGGTTTATTGTATGGTCATGTGGGATTGGTGCAGGGTTATTGGGGTTAGTTAGGGCTATTGAGGGTTAATAGAGTTATGTTGTGATTAGTGTATGTTTAGTGTATGTTTATTTTGGATTACATTAGGGTTAAAATGGGATTTGTGCAGGTTCATTTGTAGGGCTAGGTGGTATTAATGCAAGGTTACTGTGGGGTTAGTTAGGGTTATGGTGGGGTTAGTATAGTATATATAGTATTTTGTGATCAGTGTAGGGTTGTTGTAGGTTTGGCATATCCCAGAGTGGAGCGGCTTGGGTCCTTTCTGAGTCTGCATGGGTTTACTCTGGGTACTCCGGTTTCCTCCCACAGTCCAAAGCCATGCGTGTTAGGTTAATTGGTGTCTCTAAATTGTCAGTGAATTGTGTATGCAAAACACCCCAGCTGTGTAACTGGAAGCAGCTGCACGCTGATCTTAAACCTGGATTAATGGGGAGGGGTGGAAATACTTAATGGATCACATCGATGAAGGACAGAAATGTGTGGAGATCAATGATCCATTAAGTGACTGCAGGTTTACTTTAGAGTATTAATCAGGTGGGATTAATGCAGTTTTATTGTAGGGTATTAATTAGGTGGGGTTAATTCAGGGTTATTGTATGGTATTAATTAGGTGGGGTTAATGCAGGGTTATTGTATGGTATTAATTAGGTGGGGTTAATGCAGGGTTATTGTAGGCTATTAATTAGGTGGGATTAATGGAGGGTTATTGTAGATTATTAATTAGGTTGGACTAATGGAGGGTTATTGTAGGGTATTAATTAGGTGGGGTTAATTCAGGGTTATTGTATGGTATTAATTAGGTGGGGTTAATGCAGGTTTATTGTAGGCTATTAATTAGGTGGGATTAATGGAGGGTTATTGTAGATTATTAATTAGGTTGGACTAATGGAGGGT
>JAUZST010054897.1:0-24136 GCA_034779995.1 Parotocinclus haroldoi | reverse complement strand
TATATATCATTCTTGAGATGAACATGTGTATGGATATAACCTTATAGGATATATCCATACATGTAATAATTCTTTAGGAACAAAAGAATCTGCCCTCAGTTTTCTAATCACTGTACTGTTACCCATATACAGAAATGACATGGTAGCATTGGAAGCAGACTTTGCAGAAATGAATGTGTGTGTTTTCTGTAGCTCTTTATCCTGTTGATAGCCGCATAAACTATTGACAGAGAAACACTGTCTATTCAAAACCTCGTGTTATGCACTAAGTAGAATGTGATGGTGTATTTCTTCTGGAAGTGTATTAATTTAGCATGCGTCCTGTATGGTAATATGTGGTTTGGGATGCAGAATGTTTCCATTCTCGAGGGATATTGTATTACAGTTATTTTGAAGGGGTTGCATCAAGATGAAACATCAGGGTATATGCAGTTCATGTTGCTGTAATTTGTCAAACTTGATGTCATCTGTACACTCTGTGCTTTCAAACCAATTGTGAGGTAGAGCTGGACCGCATATACAGTATTTGTACCGCAATTAGTCATAACATTACATCCACTGACAGGTGAATTGAATGACGGCGTAATGCTCTGTGCAATGATCTTCTGGGAAGCCTTCGGTCCTGGCATCCATGTGGATGGTACTCTGAAGTGGATGACAGTAGTGTCTTTAAATGCTGGTACAGTTTCCCAGCAGGTGGTATGCTATTATTAGTGCCTTTGGATACATTTTAAAAATTTCAAGAAAACGCTCTTTAGTCGTTTGATTTAGTGTTATTGGTTGTCAATTAAAAGATGGGTTAGCTAGTTGAACTAGACAATTAAGCAATCGAGAGGGAGACAGCATATCTTTCAATAAAATAAACATTAAAGCATGCCGGATACGAGTTTGTGTGGATTTATGTGGTAAACTGGCGTTATTTATTCTTTGCTGCTTCCATAAGTGTTTACGAATGTTTATGAGCAGAGACCCTGTATTAACAAGCAAAGTATGCCAAGAAAACATTCTCCAGACCATCATGCCACCTCCAGCAGTCTGGATTCTTTGCGCAAGGCAGGCTGTGTTCATGGACTCGTGCTGTTGGTGCCAAATTCTGTCTCTGCCATCTGTGTGTCTGAGCAGAAACTGGGATTCACCAGACCAGGCTACATTTTTCCAGTCTTCAGCTGTCTAGTTTTGGCGAGCCTGTGCTCACTGTAGCCTGAGCTTTCTGTTGTGGCCTGACAGAAATTGGACATGACATTTTTTTTTTCTGTTTGTACACTATCCACCTCCAGGCTCTACCTGTTGCACATTCTGAGGGTTTTCAGCCTACAATCATTGTTCAGAGTGATTATTTGAACTACTGTAGCCTTTATTTGTGTAATCAGATTTAATATCTAGTCTGATTGATCTCTGTTAACACCTTCGACAAGGTATTTAGAGACTGAATGAAATTCCAAGGAACGCAGCAGGTATAGAATTTCACCACAAATTTTCACCACTATGCTGTCACTGGGGTCCTGTTATGTTTTTCTCTATTCTGATGGTTGATGTGAACTTGAAGCTTTTGGCTCATTTTGACATGATTGAATGCATTGCCCCGCTACCACAACTACAGTAATAAAGTGCTGTATAGTTTAGCTTACCAGCCTAAAATGTTTGTATGGGGTTTTACATTTAACTTTTTGGGTCAATAGAGGGCAGTGTTCATTAGGACCAGTCAGCTTTTTGTTTGGTGCAAGGCAATTCTATGGAATAGCCACAGAAGATAAAGTTTTGTAAACTTATTTGTAGTATTTAATTGTCCAGTATTATTAGGACATGGTGGCTTATCGTTTAAGTCACTTGACATCAGACGAGAAGGTCCAGGTTTCAAATCCAACCCTTGTCAAGCTGCCACTGTCGGGTCACTGAGCAAGGCTCTTAACCCCCATTTGCTTGGATTGTAAGACCGTATCAGGTGCTGTAAGTCACTCTGGATAAGGACACCAGTAAAAATGACATAAATTTAAATGTTAGGCAGATCTTTTTCCGTCCAGTACCGTCCAAAAGTCTTATTGTTTTGCTTACTTTATTTTTTGCTTATTTTTAATTAAAGTTTTAGTGATCACTGCACTTTGAAATTCAGCAGTTACAGACTGTAGTTAGGCTGGTGAACTACATTCAGTCCGCCATTTAGATTGAGGTGATATGATACTCCAGCAGCGCTGCTTTTTCTGATCCACTCATACCAGCATAATGCACCCTGACATGCCACCGTCACACCAGTGTCACTGCATTGCTGAGAATGATTGTTCACCCAAATAGGACCTGATTTTTGGGGGTCCTGACTAAACAAATTATATAGAAAAACAGATGGACTACATTTTGTAGTCTCCAAAATGCAGTGACCAGTCAAATAAAAAAAAAATATATATATATATATAAAGTGAAAAATATATACTGCTCACAAAAATGAAATGATATTTCAAAATGAAATATCCCCTATCCCATACAGGTGTAGAATGCCTAAGATTTTTGTCCAGTACTGTGCATAATCAAAACCACATCCACAATTCAAACTTTAAAGAGTTTAAAATAAATGTAGCTATTCATGTGCAGGTCTGCCTGTAGATCTGCAGTACCTTCCAGAAGAGAAGATGAGAGAGGAAGACCCTGACATCCGCAAGATGCTTATTGAGACGCTGCTGCTGGTAAGAACCAGTGCTCTGACAGTTACTTCAAAATAATTTGAATGAATTTCCACATTCCTTGTCTAATTTATTAATGTTAAAATTTTCAAGTTATCCAAAGAAAATGTAGGCTTATTTAAATGCTGCCATAGTCCGTCTGATGTATTTCTGGATAAAGCTTACAGCCACGAAAGAGGCACGGCAGATTATGAAGAAGAAAAACGTCTATCCCATAATGCGGGAGTTTCATAAGTGGGAGAAAGAGCCGGATGTTATTACTACATGTGAAAAACTTGTTCAGGTACAAAACTCATTTTTTGATCAGATGTCACATTATATTTTCAAGTAGTTGAAGACAAATAATCCAGTCTGGCCAATTTGTTATGGCCTCAGCTTTAATCAAACACTTGTAGTTAAACTTGAGTGAGTAAATACTTAGCATGCAAGTTCTTGTCACGTTGCTTTTAATATGATCCCTGACAGCAGGAAGATGAATCTCCGTACACCAAGCAGATTTATGGGAGGAAAAATGACAGGATGCTATGTATTGGTGGAAAACTCTGCTTTTGTCTCTATGGCATGGTAGCAGTTGTAACATGAGAAAGCAATTCCATGGAAAAGTTGTCGCAAGGTTTCCCCATAAAGTCTGATCTACTCCAAAACATGTGGGAGATCCTGTCTGAACTTGAGTCATTTTTGTTTTTTTCCCTTCGACTCTTTTAATAACTGTCGTAAAACCACCAGCATGCAAGACTTAATAGAGAAGCTCAACATTGACTTAGGGTTTACTACCCATGGGTTACTGGATTAAACAATATATTCATGCCATCTTATTAGGCTGCCTAATTGATGGAGGTGTTGAATTTGAGTGGTGTCTGGAAGTCCATTAGTCAGCTCCACCACCACAACTAGTGCTTACTGAACCAAGAATACATACGACGTTAACAGGACATGACTCCGTTCACATGGTTTACGTCTCTGCCTTTCTTTGCTTCGCTTTTGGCTGGCCAGGTTTTAATCGGGGACGAGCCAGAGGCTGGGATGGAGAACCTAATGGAGGTGGAGATCCCTGAAGACATAGAGAAGAAGCTGAAAGACTTGGATGCCAAAGAGGAAGAACAGATTGAGAAGGAAAAACAAGAGTTACTCAAAGCTGAAGCTGAAAAGTGTGTCAGCTTAAGTTCAGAAGGGCTGGAACGATAAAGGATAACGAGTCAACACCTTATTAGATTTTAGTGTAATGTGCACCTAAGGGCAGTAGGTTTTTCCTCAGCAAAAGCTGGTTTTGTACACTTTATTTTATGAATTTATAGTAGTAATACAGTCAACCCCTGCTTTCTGAAAGCCCACTATAACCGAGTGAGTATTTAACACCTTAATCTACTATTTGAATTTGTATTCCCCTCTGTCAAATGGAAATCTGACAGCGGTTACTGTGGTAGCAGTGTTTAAGGTACTGGCCTGTTGATCAGTGTGTCACAACACCGCCAACCCTAAAGTAACGCAACTACACTGCTCATAAAAATGTTGGCATATTTTAAATTGAAATATCCCCTAATTTGTGCGAGCAGTGTGTGTACATTCTGTTAGTGGGGCTGGTCTTTAGATAAAAAATAATCAAATAAAAGAAGTGATGGACATGCCATACCATGTGCCACCGCTTCAACCAGCTGACAAGACTGTTTGTTTAGAACTTCTGTGTAAAAGAAGATTAGTTATTTCAAATGCCGAATACTGAAAACCCAGTTCTGTATTTAAAAACAAAATGCTTTTTGTGTTGTTGCATAACATGCGTAATTGTTTTGCTGTTCATAATCATTGTTGATAACGTTTTTAATTTGGCTTGCCAAATTACGGTTCTTATTAACATTCTCATTTCCAAAGTCAAAAATGGAAACACTTTGTTCTCCTACAGCTATTATAAGCACCCAGATAGAGTGCTTGCTCTTCATGTGCTATTCTTTTGTAAAAAAAAAACCTTTGTACAGCAGTTTTATCTGCATAGGAAATCAGTGGTGGAATGTTCAGGTGAGTGTTGACATTTACCCTTTAACTCTGTGTCACACACCTCAATAAACATTTCCCCCTCTCTTTTTTCCTTTTAACCAGTATTAATAATGTAAAATTGTCAATTGACTTAGCATATATTCCTAAATATTGGGACACTTCAGTGATGTTTAGTCATAAATATCTGGACATCTAAATGGCCCTCAAACAAATATATGGACAGCTAAAAGACAAATAACCACAAAAACATGGACTATTTTTTACATTTTAAACATCTTTTGAACACCTTGGCAACCACACAGCAACTGCCTAGTAACTAGTAACTTTTACCAGTTATTAGCCGGCTGTGACAAGACATTTTAAAAGTTTGTTCATGAACTTTCTCCCAAGACTAGTTTCAATTAACAATTGTACACAACACTAATAATAACAGCACAGTACTGATTTATTTCAGGAGTACTTGGTCCTCATTTATCATACTTGATTATGGTGAGCTCTGGGCGTATGCAAATTCTACTGATCGTTTTCCACTAATCGTTTGGCCATTTTCATATTCAGGTTTGATTTGAGTCTGTGTGTTTTTTTTTTTTTGTTTTTTTGTTTTTTTTTCCCCCTCCCTTTCAAAATGTTCAATTTGCATTGTAAACAAATTGTATCAAATGATTCTATATTACATCAGTATTTTATAGACATTACTTATTATGAATTACTTAACTTGTAAATAATTGTAATATTATTAATGTAAAATGAGCATTTGATATTTACATTACAATGGTAAATATCACTTAAAGGATAGTCCTATAGGAACATTCATAACTGTCTGCTGTAGTGATACTCAGTGTTACATCATAGTCACATGATCTGTGGATGTACCTGGATCAAATTTTAGAACCACATCAGAGTAGCTCAAGTGGATATCCAAACACGTGACATGAGTCTCTTACTGAAAAGGTGATTATGATAACAAGTGCAATATGACATTGCAAAATATTCAAAATATGGTATTTCTTTAATCAGTTCAGTACGTCTGACCTTTCCATGAGAACTTCTTTGTGTCATAAAATGTGTATTTATGTGTAATTAGCAATCTTTCATTGATATTATGAAAGAAATATTGACCTTAATTCAAATACATTTACAAACTATTTGTCTGTAAAAAAAAAAAAAAAAAAGTCGTTTTGTGCCATGCTGCAGTAGACGTTTGAGAAGTCAACATTAAAATCATGTGCCTAATATTGTGTGGATTCCCTCTCGTGCCACCAAGGCTCATGGCAATAAGAGATCAGTAGCAGAGCCTTAAAGTACTATTATAGAACCAGTACATCCTACAGGTGCTTGATTGGATTAAGACCTAGGGAATTCTCTTGCCATGAAGGGCACTTGGTAAGCAACAGTGTTTAGGTAGGTGGAATGTCAAAGTAGCACCTACATAACTACCAGCAGAACATTGGATCACACTGTCAGTGTGTTGGTTCACCTGTTTTGGTTTTAATGTTACGGCTAATCAGTGTGTAGTTATGGGATACCTAGGCAAATCGATTGATTTCCTAAATGAAAATGGCAAATTTCATATTGCGTTTTTTCTATATGTTTGAAAATGAACGTGTAAATTGTGTTTAAAAAAAACAAAACAAAACAACCTTTTTTCATTTTTATAGAACAGAATTTTTCTCTTTTAAAATGTTATTGTAAAAATGTTTTGTTTGCCGTTTAAACTTGAGTGAATTTATTCCAGTTCCAACTACAATTACTGTCAAGCAGACACTTGTTTTTCTCTTTTCATGCCAGTTGTATTTTTGGGTTGGCCCTAGCTTCTGGGTTGTTTTGGTCAGATCACAGATGCTTGTGAAATAACCCCAAATCATTAAAAGCCATCTGTCCTGTAGATGTGATAAACGTATCAAGTGATTGAGACAAATATTATGTTGCCAAATGGCTAAATCTGTTATTGCATGAGTATTTGCTTCGGTTTTGATATTGATGTTTATCACTCACACTGTAGATGGCTACAACAGTCCTACATCCTAAATTACTGGGTTTGCCTCCGTTAGTGCGTCCAGCAAACTTGAGTGTGTGCAAGAGGAAGCACGTGCATCATTCATGCTAAATAAAGTGCTTCCTCAACTGGAGGTTTAGAGAGCACCACATCTCTGTACCCACTTCCCGTTTTGGTCTAAAAGAAAAGCCTATAATAATTTAAGGGCAAATATGGTCAGCAAATCGCAACTAAACATGACTGCCCTTGCATTTAAATGTTTGCAATCCTCCCAAGTTACAGTCTTATTGGAAAAAATGGAGAATCAACATCTGATGTTATATTTTTTTTCTGCTTTTGGAGACCTGAAACAAAGCCCACAACAGCTCACCAAAGCAGAGCGTGTTCAAATATGGATGCATTTTCTTTAGGAATGACACGACTGTCTCTCAGCTCCAAGATCCCCGATTCGATCCTGAGCATGGGATCTATCAGAGTGCAGAGTTTGCACATTCTTCCCATGTCTGTATGAGTTACCACCACAGATAAAGAAGTGTGTTAGGTTAATTGGGGTTTCTCGTAGTGTGAGTGTGTGTATGTAGGAATGTGTGTCTCCCCTACACCAGCGCTGGCTCTCCCACGAGCCTGATTAGGATAAGATAATGAGCGACCCATTGTATTGGGATAGACTTTGTAGTAGAACAATAAAGAAATGATGTACCTGAGCACAAAAAAGAAGTACAGTAAAGCTTTCCAGTAGGACAAAAAAAGGTTTCTGCAAGTCTGCTGCCGTTTTGCTAGTCTATCACTCATCTCAATATTTAGGTTCAAGTTTTCCCTTTGCTCTTTAACTGAGAGGATAAACTCCTGACCCTAACCACGTCAGAGCTGGCTTCTGAGACATAAAGTGTGATTGGAAGAAGCATGTCATTGTCATAATGTCATAATCTTGTCTGACCTTATTAGGCAATCTGTTTATAGACATGTTTTGCAAATGAGGACCGCAAATAGAATTTACAGGTTTGTGCCATATTCACCTAGTCTGTTTAACTGTAATGTAAATATAAAGGGTATTTTTTTTAATGTAAAATCTGCATGAATGATGCTCAGCTCCATCAGAGAAACTCCAGAAAGCACAAATGGAACACTACCATCTACACTCCATTTCTAATGAGACCACATTTTTTATTTATGGGAAGTGATATAACTTCAGAAAATAAATTCTCTAAACACATCTACTGAGTTAGTTAATGAGCAAGCGAGCATACAGCCATTAAGTTTTTTACACGCAGTCACACACAAACATATAAGACTTCTGCATCTGTTCGTAGATCCAGAGCATTAGTGCGTTTAGTATAGCTGTTTAGGCTCAGCAAGGTCAGGGTTTGAGGGACAGATTTCTATTTCCTATTATAATTAATAAATGAATTATTATAGTTAAGACCTTGGTTATTAATCAGAGGGTTGTTAATATGCCCATCACAGGACCTGGTAACCCTAAAATTAAATTAACCCATAAGAAACCAGACCCAGTTCGCCTTAAAGGAACATTTATGAAGGCTATAAAACAGACCAGAGGGACCACATAGAAGACATTTCTGATTTTTTTTATTTTTATTTTTTTGGAAGTGCTGTCCCCTATTGTCAAACACCTGTAATGTGACATTTATGCAGCTTTGAGCATTCTCATATATACACGCCATGCCTTAAAATAAATCAGCGGAACTTTTTTTGCTTCAATATACAGATTTGCTTTTACTATTTTCCATTGACTCAACACTGCTTCTAAAGTCCAAAAACAGTACCTTTTGAGATTTGTTTTACAAAACATAAATGTGTAGCCATCACTATCCAAGTTTTTTTTTCTTTTTTTTTTGTTAGGATTGTATTTCGGGTCTGCAGGATTTTTCTTTCTGTCTTTACATTTCTCAAAATAACTGTTTTATTACCATGAATGTATCCTGAATATTATATCATTTTTTGGTAGCAGAGAAAATTACAGTATTGAATGATACTGACAACACTAGTACTGATAATGCACTCTTCATGACAATTAGAGGATATTTCATTTTGAAATGAATACATTTTTTGAGCAGTGTCAATCATTTTTTAAATAATTTGGTAATATATTACCAAATACAATAGTTTAAAGGTGAACTGAAAACGGAAAATAAATCGATTCAGAATAATCAATTTATAATAATCAGAATAAGTAAATTAACTGAGCAGTTTGTTTGCGGTTCAAGTCTTGACCGAACATTAACCATTTCTTGTTACATTTACAGCATTTAGCAGACGCCCTTATCCAGAGCGACTTACAACTCATACAGTCTTACATTCCAAGCAGTCTTGTATTTCATGATCGAGTTTTTGAAAGTGTCTGATCAAGTTATATGCAATGCAGTATGCGATATTGAAGCAATAGAATTGTTAAATGGTTTGGAACATACCTTTTGGGAACAAAAAAAGCTTTTATTTAAATTAACTGGTTTTGTCTCATGCACCAATAAAACACCATTTTCATAAATTCACAAGTGGTCATATGACTGCATCCACAATGTTTATAATGTGTCACTAAGGATCATTGAGTTTAAATAAAGGCATTTAAACTGTCTGTGACACATATGTCACCCTTATGGGTTAAAATAAAAATTAATAATACATTAAAAAAGCAACAAGGCCATCCATATTGTTGATATGTAAAGCTGAGCAATGACATTTCCCCTAAGTTTGGTCTCCCATGACATTCAAACCGTTGACCAATGGGATTTATAGAACTATTGAGAAGTGGCTTAGTGGATTTCACAACTGCATTAACAAAAGGAGGATGTGTTGGTGGTGGACTTAGTGCATGTACATATGATATCACATCTTTCTTTTGACTGTATGCTTTCATTGGCTCAAGAATGGGACCTTGAGTTAAAATGACAGTGTATTTGAAGGTACGGCAGCTGGTAGCCTACTGACTCTGTAGCCTTTCAACGTATAACTGACAGGTACACTTAATCTTCAACAGTGGCTGCAGTCCCTCAGTGACTTTCACACAGCTGAAAAGGGAAAATGAACTATAGAGATCTTACACTTTTTGGCCTGGAACTTGCTCATATATTTTTTTGACAGCAGCCGAACAGAAGGTTGTTTGGAGCTGTCAGAATGCTAATTATCACTGAACTGTGAGGACTGGATTGGAATAGTAGTCCATACAAACAGTTAACATTCAAGGACAAAATGACTACAGAGAAAACCTGAACCCCTAGTATGACATCTGGTTCTACCAGTAGCCGAAATCAATATAAAGTGAACACCTGTACTTGGAGCACTTATTTTCCTGCCTTCTATATTCAATCTAATTTGTAGATTGCTTTCATAGATATTATAATGCATTGTGCTATTTTCCTTGGCCCTGCGTTTAGTGAAAAATGACTCTCGAATAAAGCACTGGCTGGTTTGTGAACCCTTTCAAACGATCTGGATTTCCGCATTTAATTGGCCTAATCTTCGTCCAAGTCATAATAATAGACGTATTCTGCCAACTTCTCATTCATAGTGCAGACTAAAAACTATGGATATGAACCTGTTAGCTACTGTCCTCTTCAAAAGTCAAGCATTTTCAAACAACGACATGATACTAAAAATGTGGGTTGGACTTTATTTGCTGTAGAAAAATGCCCGAATCTCTCAGTCATAATTTCCCAATCAAAACATATCTCAGAGAACATTAGCAGATGAAATGTAATGATGCGTGATGCCGGAAAGGATAGAAAATAATTTCTAAAGCATTTGGTGGTCAACAGCAGACAAATCAAATAGTTTAACAAGTTGAAATAAAAGAATGTTTTTGTAACCCTGTTTGGAGAGGCCATCATGCAATGATTACACAATGCAACGATTACCAAGTGCACAATGTGCAGTGCTGTGAAAGAAAATTGCAAAAAGTGTTTGCCGTTTTGCTGATAATGATCATTAAATTATGCTTTGGCAGTGTATATCTTGGGTGTAAAGTGTATGAAGCTGTTTGAAACCCTTCTCTCTCAACCTCCTGAATTGGCACTGTGTCTTTCACAATATAGCTGGTGACTGTATCTGTTATATTTTATGTGTGCTAAGGTTTGCTGAGTGTGTTTTTATGCTGTTACCTTGCTTGGTTAAACCTATTGTGGACAGGTGACTACACTTGACTTGAATTTATACATAATCAATTTTCTGGATGGTAGTTTGATCACAGATGGTGAAATGTCCTGAATTGTCCTTAATGGCAGTCAATTTTCTACATGATTTGCAGATTGCGGTTTAAGATCAATTAAACTTACTTACTGCAAGTCCAGTAGTGTATGTATTATCTCTCAAAGCACAGTTTGATCTTTTAACTTCTGTCATGTGCTTTAAGGTGTTAGCAAGCTGCAAGCACACAACGCTGTCTTTCCTACATGGCTACATAAGGTAGGTATGAAAGGTGTGTTTTTGACTGCCTTTTGTGATATGAATGTCATAATAACGTCAGCTCTCAATCTGTCAAGTTTAAATCTCTTACACCCCTGCTTTAGAGTTTGCTCTGGTCACTATTCAAAAATACACCGCAAGGTATGGTGCACCAGATCGAAACCTAGGGGATGTGACTGCTGTGCCACCTGATGTTTGTGTGTTAAACATTTAGAATATATAGGACTTTATTCTGTCTTCTTGCAACTGAACATAAAACATTATGACCAGTCATAAACTGACTAATCACAAATAACATTGATTATCTCACTACAACTGTGTATATCAAGGATTGGGGTATATAGTATTAGAGAGGAAGTGAACAGTCGGCGTGTTGGATGTGGGAGAAATGACCAGTTATAAGGACCTGACTGATTTGAATAACCGCCAAATAGTTATAGCATCTCAGAAACGGAATGGTTTTTTGGTGTGCTGCCGGTTTGACAGAAGGGCTACTTTGGCACAAGTCACAAAAATGTGAGACCGGTCAGGATGCAACCATGCTAACTATCTACAATGTAGGTATAATTTGTAACTATAATAAGCATGCAGGTGAAACTGGACATTGGAGCGATGCAAGAAGGTCTCCTAACCTGATTTTTATTTTAGCACTACATGAGATTCCTGGGAAGGATGTAGGAATCCAGGATGCATTGTATAAAGAGGTCAAGCAATTGGAGGAAGTGTGATCTTCCAGGACTATTTAATTTTCGTTGCCATGGGTGTCAATGATGCGTCTAAATGTTGTTGTGGACCAGATGGTCATAATGTTTGGCTTATGGGTGTTTGTATGCCCATCATCTAGCTTTTTCTTCATACTGTATGTCATTATGGTCAGTTCTTGAAAACATTTGTCCTAGTTTAAAACAATTGCCTGAATAATAGGGTTAAATAAAGTTACATTCATGGGAAACATTAGGTGATTGTCCTCTGTTCACTAATAACATTAGGATTTGTATGTTAAATGACCTTTTTAGAAATCCTTTACACTGTACGTAATAAGGATACATTATTAAGCTTTCATTTTCCTTTTATCTTGAATAAAACTACCATATTGTTGATTTCGGCCCTTCTTAACGACTACATTTGGACAGAAATATGAAGGGAAAGAGTCTGTGTCAAAGATGACAAGGCACTTATCAGAAGAGCCAGATGTGTCTGAGACCATAAAATATCCTTTGACAGTCTTCAATAGCTAGATTTAAACATACACCTTCATGTTTGAATAGGTGCTCTGGCGTGCACTGTGTGGGCAGGCTGTGGGGAAGCACGATGTTGACAGGTGGTAAGAGTATTAACCAGGAAGCACACAGAAACCAGATGGACTCAGGCCACTGTAGACAGTCTCCAACACTTCATACAGCAGGGCCATCTAAATGAGCAAAAATAACAAATTACAGAAAATCAGCCAAAATCGAGTTACTACTTAAATAAACAGCTAGCAGGCATATTGTCATTCAGTGACAAATCTCTGGTACAACATATAGTCCAGGCCTTGGGGTAGGTCTCATATTCTTAGATATACAATGTCAAGTTCACATTCATTGGTAAAAGTATTATGTCACTAATACAATGTACTGTAGATTGATCAAATGACACAGACTAAAATGTGATACTAAATTACTTAATTAAATTATTAAAATAAGCAGAAAAGAAATTACGTGTACATTGCAGTATTTAATAGTCGTGCTTAGATTTCTTGACTTAGATTTAAAGACTGTGTCGCTGTTTACATTTGATCAATATATTGGCCATTGTGCTCTTTCATGTTTTGATCATGAAACATTTTACATTACATTCTATCTGGAAGGCACTGTTTTTCTTACTCCTATTCTTGGAGTTCTAGTCTTGCAAAGACTTTTCTGTTCTTGGGAGCAAAAACAATCCTTTGATTCACAAGGATTGTGTATTCTAAATCAATAATACTAGGCAACAAAGATTGCTTCCTAAACACTTTTGGATGGGTTTAATGGATCACAAAAATCACAGCAGATTTTTCCTTATGCATACCATTTTGTATACATAACCTGTTTTTTGTGATTTCACATCCTGTCCATCTACTAGTTTATTGCTTACAAGTACACGGTTTTGGAAAGTCTAAATATGTCTGGTCATGCTTGGTCAGGATAGACACTGACAGAGTTCCTTAGGCAATAACAATATAAATATACTTAACAATAAGACAAAGACAAACAAGACAAACTCCTGTGTAGTCAACCTGAGAGCTTGGCTCAGGACTACTTGGTGGTCAAAACTATTTTCAATCACAATGATATGGTGAGAACAGAATGATCAAATGATAAACTGCTACTTCTGACTGACCAGTGTACATGGTATCTCTCCTAAAACTAAGAAGCCCGATAAAACGAATAGCCTGATCTTCCATTAGCAATGAGACCAGTTTGCCAGTATTGAAGCTAATATAGATATATTTGCCTAGATGAGGCAGCTGAAGATACCACAATGTTGAAGCCCTTATACCTTGTTATACTCAACTGACAACACAGCCAGAATGAAATGACCCATGGACTTGGGGTGTACAAAAACTAAAGCATATTAAGTAACTGTGATTCAATTTTAAATAATCATTTATGTTTCTCCTAGATGGTATATGAAACAGCAAATTGGAAATTATTTTGTGGGTATTGGCCCAATATTCAATAGCACTGGATCCTCAGGATAAAGCAGTTACTGAAATAAAACATACAGTTGGAAGAATAAATTAATACATGCATATTTTTATTCTGGAAAAAAACTGGATTTGCAATTCAGTTTCAAGAACAGTTTATAATGAAGCAAATTCATTCACTACAATAGACAATAAATGTTTCATCTTCTCTTTCACCTTCTCACATGTTTATATGTCTCACACAAATTCTGCCCTCAATGAATCATGGAAACACCAAGGTGTGGGCTTTAAGAGATTCTGTTACTCGTAGACTATTTGGGAATCTGCCAAATGGCTCCACTTCATGACTACTTCTGACAATCGCAACAGTCAATTGAATTGGATAATCTCTCTCAACCCCTTTTAAGACTCAACTTTACCACATAATGATGCTTTTTTTTTATTAAACACTGTTTTAACAGCTGGTAACTATGATATGACTTCCATTGGTTCAATTAACGCACTGAGGAAGAAAATGATGTCCCATTCCCAACCCTGTTTCTGTTTTGGGCTAAATCAATAAGTACAAAAATCACACCACACCACATATGCGCAACTAAATCATTAGAAATATCTTGGATTACAAATAAATGCCTGAAAGCTGTACCTTTCCCAAACCCAGATTTTGTTGAACGTACAGAAACCCGAATGAGTGTGCATTATTTTTAAGAAGCTGATTTGGTTCAAAAAAGGCTAAGTTCTTTTTCATTGATGCTTTATATTGCCTGTTGCTTCTGAGACTAAGCAAGAAATGGGAAACATATGTGTATTGGCGTATATCACCAATATCTATCATACTGTGGGAAAGGCTGTGTCTTTTCTTTTTTTAATACCACTCATAATGAAATTGGTTTGCTACCTGGCTGACAGCAATGATGTGATTTGTCAGCTGTGTGATCACTGCTGAATTTCATGGGCTGATAAGGATGGACTTAGGGTTAGCTGTGCTGGGTCAATGTGGGAGCAAACAACAGAATTATTGACATTATTGAACCCAGTAGTGCTGTGAAAGGGTCATATATACTCCATCTATGACATGCCAAGCAACATTCCCGACTCTGCGGATTTGCTCTTCCGCTCTTAAATGCTATCAGATCCTTTGGCAAGGAAAGCATTCAGCTCAGTATCCCTTTCAGCATGCTTCGAGACAGTGTGAAACAGAGGCTGGTCCTGTGGCATGGAGCCAAACCTATACTGAGCTAAAAGCAGTTTAGGCTGTCTGTAAGGGAGACCTTTTAACTCTCAGATTTACATGTCACTGCCATTTCCTATCATCTAGGAATGTCATCTGCATCAGCCAGCTGAACGCTGGCCTGAATAAGTAGAAAACTCTTTCTGAGAATGTGCAGACACTTTGTCCGATCACTTCGAACACCAGTGATATTTGTAGCCGTTGCATTTTATTATTCAAGGGTTTCATTTCATGTACCCTGTCCAAAACAGCTCCACAAAAACGGTAAAAATCTGATCTTTGACCAAAGACCTTCTTGCAGGAGCAGAGTTCTGCATTCCAGCACCACATACACGGCGGGAAATGGCGTGACGAGCACAGTGACTTATCAGAGAAGTGTGGGAGAGTGACAATTTTGGTGTATGGGGTCATTTCTGAGAGAACGAGTGTTGGGGGAGGGGTTGGTCGTGCACAAGCATCTGCCTCCCATTTAGCACATAGCCTTCAACGGGACCACCTCGAGTGTGATACTCTGTTTAAATGCCCCCCCGAGACGTGCAGAGCAGGGCTTGTTTCAGCACAGGCCTCGTGACTCTCTTAAGGTGGCCAGATTGATTGCCTTCGATATGAATCGCATTTCGTTTAGTAATACATCAGGTGTAGGATTTCCATAAAGGTTTATGACTGTAGTAAATTTCTATAATTGCTAAATGTTCTCGTACTTGCTTTTCTCCCACTCTTAGTTTTATAATCTGGTAAATTTATTGTTCCTCCCTTGTTTAGGCTGATATGAGAAAAGGAGGTGGAAGCATGTGGGAGGTATAGACACTTATGTTCACATTTGACTAAGCCCCCCGAATTGAATTTAAATCCTCCACTTATTATGTGTATTTAATAATTAATCAGGCACTGCCTCAATCAGGGGGTTATCTGTGTAACAGACATTTCCCATTTGGGTAAATACTTCCTGAAGTAGAGGACGCATTTGTTAGGAGAACACTAGTTCAATCGGCCTGATTAGGTAGGACCTTTGAGGTATTTAGGAAACTGCAAAGTGGAACTAATGACCAAACGAGTTACATCCACTTCAACGTATCGTTAAGAGTAAAGTTGCTCGTCAGCGTTTAATGTTACAGGAGACCTCACATCTGAGTGAGTCATTTGGTGCTTTATGATCAGACATTAGGTCTTTACCCCTTGATGACACAAATTTGACAGCTGGTTACGCGACCTTGTAACCTTTTGACATCAGTAATTGCCTCCCGCAAACCCACTCTTATCATAATTGGGTGAAACAGAGCCTTTCCTAGCCAGTCATTTAATTATAGGCAGTTTGAAATGAAACTGTTAGTTTACCCCACTCCACCTAATGTGCAACAGATGAGAGTTGCCTGGTCCTCGAAAATGTGTGGTGCTTTTCACACAGCATATTGTTGCGATCTACACTCCGCCCTAGAAGCAGTAACTTGTGATTGATGCGGCGCTGCCTCGCCGTGCGCTGGAACAGGGTCAAAGCCCAAGGACGAGTCGCAAAGCGCATGAGCAAAACAAACAAACAGAAAAAGGACGTTGTAAACCTGCTTCCTGTCCTTCCAGCTCCTCTGCATGATACATTAAGAATCACCTCCGTTCAAAGCATGAAGGTTCCACTAATCCCCTGTGGAGTTTACCCCGAATGCAGGGTTCTTCCTGTACAGGCTCACCAAAGACAACGATATGAAAGTATGAAGTATGGAAGGAGCTTTCTTCGTTTCTTTTTCTAAACTCCTGAAGCTCTCCCCAACTGGCATTTCAGGAGGTATGATGTACTTTGAGGCCAACTCAGGAATCACACTGCCCCCCCTTGCCTTCGCCCTCCTTTAGCATTCTGTTTGGAGTACAGTTTTTGAACAGTGTCCAGGTAAGGATTTAGGGGCTTAGATTTATAGCCAGAGGGGGAGCCCACAGCTGGGGTGGGGATTAGCCCGGATCCAGGGCAGGAAGATTTGGTGGGGAATAAATCAGGGGGTTTTGAGAAAAAAAGGAGAACACAGAGATGAGGTGAAAACTGATCACCAGAGAGGGTTGAAGAATGAGTGACAAGGAAGTCCAAGATAACAAAGTTTAGGTTTTCTGGGGGAGGCAATGTTTATTATCTTATAGTGAAAGTAATGACTTCAGCAAGTCTACATGTTTTAAAATAGACGTACTATTTGGTATTCTCATTTTCTGGCCAAACCACTACCCAGACATTTAATTTTATTTTAAATTGTTCACATTAACACACTCTGCTTCAATGAGCGATAGTGAGCGAAAAAATAAACCAGCAGTAGGAGAAAGTGGGCTCTACAGCAGATTGGCTAGTGTTAATGGTCATCTGCATGTACCCTCGCTCACTCCCTACATCCTGCTTTCACAGAAATGCAACGTCAATTTCCAGAAGAACAGCTTCTGAAACAAATTTCGTGCCCAGACTTGCGCAGTGAGGCATATTTATCACCTGGTGGCCAGTGCCCCTTCACATCTTTAGCAAAGCCTGCAGTCTAGTCAAGGGCTCAGCACTCAATGTTTGTCTAAAATGGAGTGATTAATCTTTAGAAGGGCCCTAAATATGTTTCCACTCATGCATTTCTGTAAATGCTACAAGACGGTCAACTCTGAGGTGGGGAAACCTCAGTTTGTCTCAGTGTACATCCTTTCCTGCTTTTAGACTCTGCTCTGTGGTTCACCAAACAGGATTTTATTGAGGTTTACGTCAAGATACTTGGATGGCCATGTCAAAAGCCTCATTTATTGGTCACAGAACTGTTTACTGTGGATTTGTACATATGCTTTGGCTCGTTGTTCTGCTTAAAGATGCAACCACAACGCGTAGCTCCTTGGAAAAGACAGTCCCAGACTATCTGTGTAGCCCAGAGCCTTTGGAAAAAAACAGGCACGTGATAGCACAGCTACTCCACCATTTGTTGTTCCATTTACTGTATGTAAAGCCATCTGCCATGTTACACCACATAAGCCATATTTTTATACTCTGAATTTAATGTAGCAGGGTGGTATGGTGGTACAAGTGGCCGCAGTTCTCTAGTCTGACTCCACACACCTGTGTGGATATTACATATTGGCTCCATGTTTGGGTGGGTATCCTATCATATTCCAATGACATGCATTAGATCATGTGGTCTTTCTAAAGTGTCCCAGTATGAGTGAGTGAAGTGAGTGCATGTGCCCTGTGATGGATCGGATACCCATCTGGAGTTGGTTCCTGCATTGTGCCCTGTGTTACAGGATAGGCATTGGCTCACTGCAACCCTAACTTGGATTAAGGGGAAAGTGAAAATTAATTGGATGGAATGAAATGTATTGATTCAGAAAAAGCATAGTAGTAGTACGGCAATCTTATTCCCTAGCCCACCATTTCAGAGATTTGGCTGAGATCTGGCAGTACAGAAACCAGACTAAGGACAGGCAAGCAATCATCTACTGCTGCTGCTGGCATGCTGCAACTAATCTAATACAGGTATTGGACTGTGGGAGGAAACTGGAGCACCAAGAGTAAGCCCAGGCAGACAGCGGGAGGACATATGCTGGAGCTTTGAGATGACTGTGCTAACTGCTATGCCACCATGCTGCCCCAGGAACCTGGGTAAAACTTAGGCCCTTGTGGGGGGAAATGGGGAATTACGAAAGTGTGGTATCTAGTTGTAATTTGGGGTCTACATATTTTTGGTAATAAATTTTTTTTTATGCCAGATAAGAAACAGTGTAAAAATGTCTGGCATTAGACGAAAAATGTCAGAATAATCGCCGAGTGTTTAGCTTTGACGGAGAACAGCTAGTATTTTAAAGCATTCACAAAACTTATCAGAAGAAAGAAAGAACAGAGCTCGATGTGACACGTACAATTATCCTACCAGATCAACAGTACGAAACCCAAGAGCACTCGCTTAGAATCATACAAAAACAAACTCAAACCCAGTCCTCGCACACACAGGAAATCAGCACGACGTGCTAGTGTAGGTGTGAGGGTGTCCTGGAACTTTTGTTAAACAAGCACACACCGCCTGCAAGAGGTCCCTGTGTGTCCAGATAATAAAAGACTGCTGCTGGGTGCCGCCAGTACTCGTTACTGCGTGAGGAGGGCAGGAGTCTGCCTCTTTGCCTGGCCTCTCCTTCAAAGCCGCCCCTTCCATATCAAATGTGGTGCTTAAAGTAACCAGAGAGCAGGCTTTTACTTTTCTCTAAATTAGCTCAGGCAACTCAATTTTGGTGCGGTTTCACTTCCACCAACGTCTGCATGGCTAGAGCAGAGCACCATGATGTCATTGCTGGGTTGTAAGCACATGTGAAGGAAAATAAAAAAAGGTTCCCCTATTTAGCAGTAATTTGTAACAGATCTGAATTAAGCTGGCTGCCAAGAGTTCATAGGGCCATTTTCCATCCAATTAAAAGACTGTAAACTCCTGAAGTTTGGATTTTTGCAGGTGCTGCAAATTGGGGTCAAAGAGTATCAAACCGGATGACCTTGCTGATTAATACTATGGTTATACATGGCATCCAGGGGCTTCAGTTTCTTTTGGTTTTCCACAACCAAGAAGGAAAAAAAAGACAATTCTACAGGAATGTTTTCAGGGCGACATCTGCCAAAGTCTTCAAAGCTGAAGAAGGGCTCCATTGTCAGCAAGGACAGCACAGAGAAAATACGATTAAGGGTCTATGCGTGAACAGGTTGGCGCACCCCAGCCATTGGTGATTTGTGCTTGTGTTGGCTATCGTGACCCGTAGCATCTGGTTAGAGCAGACTTTGTCTGTGTGTTTGGAACTCGGGTATGTCAAATTTGTGCGTAGCAGGAAACAACAAAAGTGCCTCTGAGCATCAGCCACAGTCTACAGAGCCTCTACACAACCACAACTCAAAGCATCTTTTCATTTTAGAACAATATTTATCACTACTAAAAGGATAGGCCATTACAGTCTATTACGTTTTTCAGGGCCTAAGTTGGTAACCGACAGCCACGTGCCCACAGCATAAAAAGCAAATCCAGCACAGCAGTATGATCACAGAAGTGTGGTTATGGACAGACATGTAGGTTTGTTTATCCATTAACACTAAAACGCGATTGTACCTAATACTCCGTAAGCCTAGGTTTATTTCTGCCCAAGGACCAGACCCATTCAAACCCATAATTGTCTTGGAATTACTATCATTCAGATTCCAAAGAGAAAACCTCATCGCTGGACTGCGGTTATGACTCAAGATACATTCTGTATGCCTCTGAGTGTATGCATTGGGGGCAGGAGAAAGAGGATGCTAGGAAAATAATATTAATGTGCCCTCACAATGTCAATAATGTTTTTGGCTGCTACTGTTTGGAATGACTCAATGAAAAGAGAGAAAAAAAATCATGAAATCCCACTTGGCAGTGGAATTCTGGCCTCAAACTTTCTACTGTCAAGCCAGATCCAGGCTGTGCGCACTCATATTTCTCAATGCGTAGGAAGCAACATTACTGGAGGATACATCAGTGTCTGACATGCCAGACATCACCACCAACTAGGTGGTGTTTCTGGAGACAAAAGACATGTCAATTTCTGCAACATATGGAAAATGATTTAACACCATGAAACAGACTATAAGACGTCTTGGGTCTCATTTGCTTAGGGGAATTAGAGTGAAAGGATCTGCCAGGTAGTTTGAACCACACTGCTGTGCATAAAATAAGATGGAAGACCACTGAAGAGGTGCAACAAATAATACAGGCAAGTACGACTAAGGGACTGAGGCCTCACCAGGAGTGGGCTATGAATCAGTGCAATAGCAAATGATCCGCTCTGGTTTGAATCCTGCATCAGGCAAGGCAATAATTGTCTCTCAAACTGCAAGTTCTGGCCAACTCACTGTTTTTCTGTTGTCCTTGTTGCTTTTCCAGGGGCCTCTCCATCTCAAGTTCATCAAGTCTAGGTGCTGTGAAAGCTGTGCACCAAGACCGGTCACAAAAAGCCATTTTGAAAGCCTGTTGTTCAATAGATATTGCTCTTTGCTATGCTTACATGCAGATATATTAGACAACCTGATAAAAAATCAGGGCAGCACGGTGGTGGGTAACACTCACAGCTCTGAGATGATCGGATCGATCCTGACCCTGGGCTCTAGCTGGGTGGAGGTCGTATGTTCTCCCCATGTCTGTGTGGGTTTTCTCTGGGTACTCTAGTTTCATCCAACATTGCAAAGACATGCTTGTTCGGTAAACTGGTGTTTCCAAAAGTGACCCTAGTGTATGCATGTGTATATGAATGTGAGTGTATGCGTCCCACAATGGATTGGTGCTCTGTGGTGCAGACTAGGCACCGGCTTTCCCGCAAATGAAATCATTCTGATTGCATTATCTGATTGAACTGAACTTTTTAATGTGCACACTAAATTAAATGATATTATGCACTGTAACATGAGAAATATGCTATTCCCTTCAAACTTTCCTCGAGGAAAACTATTTTATATATTTAAGTAATTTTCACACAGATTTGTTGACAAATATCCACTGAACATCTTTTCTCCTCAAAGACTCAAAGCCTTATGTGTATGCTACTTTTGTAACAAATCATGATTGAAATCACATAATGTATTTATTTTCTTATTTTAAATGCATAGCCAAAAATGCCATGAATGGATACACACAGTACTTGACTACTGGAAGTGTATTTAGATACAGTAGTGTACGTGGCTAATATTCTTTTACTTATCTGATTATTTAAATGATTACCAGCCTATATCAATCTAATGGAATTTCGTTCGGATTGGCCTTACTGTATTTTCTCTAGTTTAATTGAAGTGTATACATGAGCACTTTGGTTCAGATATGGAAAGAGTAATTAATTTTAGAGAAGAAGAGTAACTTATTTGAAGTAGCATCTGAAACTGATGTTTAAATTTTGAAATGGGCCGTTTACCACAATGCAAGGGTTATGTAGCAGCTCTAAGCAAAGCTCGGCGCCTCAGTTTTGCATCATCTTTGAATGACCAATTAAAGCTAGACGATGAACTCTTAATTAAACTTGCATCACACAGCTCTATATAAGTCTTACCTTCACTCTCTATCAGCCAGTCAGCCATCCAGCATTTTTACCATTTGACTTATGTCCTCATTCTGGCATTATGAATACATTTCATGAGTGATGAGAAATTCTCTTAAAACATTCCTGTTTCCTAATAGAAATTCTTCAAGAGTGACAAGGACTCAGTGGTCTGTGTTGTTGACTCACAGCTCCAGAGATCCCCAGGTTTATTACAAGCCTGGAAGGTTTATGTAGAGTTTGCATATTCTCCTCATGTCTGTCTGGGTTTCTTCCCACGTTCAAAAGACATGAATTAGGTAAGTTGGTGTCCCATTGTAAGTGACTGTGTGTATGTGCCCTGTGATGGAACCCGTTGGCATCCTGTCTCGGGTTGGTTCCAGCCTTGCACCCTCTGCTGCTTGTCTGGCCCCAGCTCTCACAACCCTGAACTGAAGTATGGTGGGTATGTAAATAAACTAAATTTGAGAAAAAAAAATTATGTACATTTTTATTGTTTCCAATGCACCAATTAGAAACATCTTACAAAACTGTGAGATTTAATGACAGCTTGCCAAAATGTGTGTGCCGTTTCCCTAAAAAGTAAGGCTGAAAAAACAGTCAAACTCCAAACTGCAAGTTTGAAATCTAGAATGAAACTTTGTTAGTGTTAATGCCAATGATTGAAGTAAACGCTGTTCAACACCTCTGCCTTAAGGTTCCCTGCTGGTTAAAAAGATCTTTACAAAGAGAACACAGCACAGAACATTACTACTACAGCTACTTCTGCAATTATCTTACTTGTAGATCTTGGCATGGAAATGAGGGTTTTGCTTTGCATACCTGACCGGCCTGTATGCCGTTTTATCAGACAGTTTTCATGGTGTTTCTTTTCTTGACTTAAACAGTTTCCCTTAATCTCTATTCTTGGATAGTGGAAATTTTGAGCAGGAAACATTTAGGAATCTTTTTATAGCTGTCTCCTGTTGTCTTAGAGTCAATTATCTTTACATTCATGCAGTCTAAGAGGCTTTAATGGGCATAGGACTTTACTGATGTTATGCAGGGCAAGATACAGATACAGATTGTTTCCCAAACAAGGTTCTGCTAACGTTTATATTTCCTAATATGGACACCATAATGGTTTGCCAAATTTAGGGTTTAATATTTTGTCTGCTATTTACATTCTCTCACATAAAAATGCTTCAGGAATTTCTGGGACAGTTTCGAATGTACACTGCTCACAAAAATTTGGGGACATTTCAAACCGAAATGTCCCCTCATTTTTGTAAGCAGTATATTTAAATGGAAGGAAGATGTATTGCAGGGTCTTTATATACTTGGCTTGGCAGATTTAGTATTTGCTAAACGTAATACATGATTGTCCTAGATTGCCAGATGTGGGAAGGGACAATTTGTTTTGGCACAAAGAATGCTAAATGGTTAGTCATGTTTCTTGTTAGACATGTTCCATTATAAGTGAGTTTTGAGTAAACAGGTTGGGGAGTTTTGAGTACTCATAGTTCCACTTAGTGGTCAGCTTCTCCCTCAGAAACTACAAACACTACATGCTGGGCCAAATGTGTTCTTTAAAAATGGCACAGAGGGAAGTTGCTAGTATCACAATACCTGCATAAAAATCCTCAATTTACAAGCACAAACTAAGCTAAGTTTATGATATGAAGCACAAATCTACTGAGACAAACTGTGGCAGTACAACGCAGATTCCAAAAAAGTTGGGACACTAAACAAATTGTGAATAAAAACTGAATGCAATGATGTGGATATGACAAATGTCAATATTTTATTCGTAATAGAACATAGATAACAGATCAAAAGTTTAATCTGAGTAAATGTAATATTTTAAAGGACAAATATGTTGCTTCAAAATTTCACACTGTCAACAAATCCCAAAAAAGTTGGGCAAGTTGCAATAAGTGGCTGGAAAAAGGAAATTGAGCATATAACGAACTAATTAGGTCAATTGACAACATGATTGCGTATAAAAAGAGCTTCTCAGAGTGTCAGTGTCTCTCAGAAGCCAAGACGGTAAGAAGATCACCAATTCCACCATTGTTACGCAGAAAGATAGTGCAGCAATACCAGAATGGTGTTACCCAGCGTAAAATAGCAAAGACTTTTAAGTTATCATCATC
>JAUZST010054887.1:0-24136 GCA_034779995.1 Parotocinclus haroldoi | reverse complement strand
GGCGACAGTGGCAAGGAAAAACTCCCCAAAATGGTAGGAAGAAACTTCGGGAGGAACCAAGACTCAACAGGGGACCCATCCTCCATGGGTGGCCTAGATGGACAGAGTTCTCTGTGGGGAAGAACAATGTAAAGCGGGAGCCACTGGTGGACCCATGCAAGGTGCTGATGCCACTACCACACAACAAGAGGGGGGCTGATAAAACAATTTGTCAGGACTCTAGAGAAGGAGTCGAGAGCTTTTAATTACCTCCAAGATCTTTTCCCTAAGCTGTCTAAAGCAAAGATCAAAGCTGGTGTCTTCGTCGGACCACAACTCAAGAAGATCACCAAGGACAATATAACGAAACATAATGGGCGACTATATTTGGGGACTGATTCGTGAAACTGATTTGCAGTATAGTCATAAATCTTGGAAAACCACAAACTTCTGAACAGTTTTTGGTAATCTGTGTAAATTTGCAATGTATATAGTGTTCTTAGTCTAACTGTATGAATGAGAAGATGCAAAATCCACTGTTTCTGTAGTGAAAATGCATAACTTTCGTTGCTATGGTCACAGAAGCGAAGTTTATGATGAATGTTAGCAATTTTGCATTTGTTTTAGACATAAGCAATTGGAATATAACACTAACATGCTTGGAACAAAACGTCCGTGTTACGTTGTGTAATAAGTAATGGTTCTATAATACTAGGTATTAATTCAATTATAGTAAATAATTAGTAAATATTTAGGGATTGTATCTAATAAACATGTTGCTGACTTAGACAAGCTGATCAGTGAGGAAAGTTCAGTATTAGTAATTGGGTTCAAAGATTCTAGTCCTGATTTAGATATATTTAAACAGAAATCTACACTAGTGCTGCATTTGGAAAGTTGCTGAATAGTTGGGGGGGTTGATGAGCATTGAGTCTTTTGCCTTAAGTTATCTTATTGGTAAAGAAATTCATGAAGACATTACTGTTAAAATCATGCTGAACTTCAGTCGGTTTCTGTGATGTTCTTAGTTCATCTGGAGACTGTATGAAATTAAAATTTAGGATTCTTCTTATTTTTCTCTATGATTCGTAATAGTGCACTTCGTGTGGAGTAGATTAATATTATTTGATACATGTAGCTCACAAACTAAGAGATAGTGATCAGAATTTGCTTGCTTTGCAAAACATTGATGTTATCTATATTCTCACCACACATTAATATTAGATATAAAGTATGATTACGCCCATCACATTCTCAGTGATACTCATGGTTTTATAAAATTGCTCAAAAACAATTTCAAGTGAATCCTGTGTCTGTACTAAGCAGGAAAGAAAATTAGCAAATTCCTGAACAAATTCAGGGTAAGTACTGGGAGGGTGATAAATAGTGATGAGCTGAAAAGAGTATGGTTTATAATATATAATAATGGATCGTATATAATAATGGATTGTAGAATATATAATAATGGATCAGTCACATTAAAAATTCAAATGAATTAACCTTACAATTGAATTTAGCACCAACACCTAGATCTTTGTTAAAAATTGTTGCTATACCTCCTCCTGGACGAGGGCGTTAAACATAGATGTACCCGGGAGGGGAGGCTTCATTTAGGGCCAAATATTCATCTGATCTAATCCAGGTTTCAGAGTGTGTGTGTTTATCAGTGATTAGTTCATTTATAATCACTACCTTGCTTGTCAGCGATCTAATGCTAAGGAATCCTAGCTTAAGTTTAAGATTGTTATTTCTACAAAAGATATCTGTGTTTATTCTAATGAGGTCATTAAAACAGACTTTTTGGGTGCATTTAGGCTTTGGGCAGATGCGGGTAACAGACACAGTTTTATTAAAGTTAGGTCTGGGTGATGGTGCATGGTTACCAGCAGACAGTTGGTTAACCTAATTGCCTGCTGCCTGACCCCTGCTCTGGATAGTCAGCATCTAACAAATCATGTCATAAGACTATGGGTAATACTACAGGAGATGAGTGCAGCACCTTCCCGGGTGAGATGGACACCGTTCGTCCCAAGAGGCCATAGCCTAAAAACTAGTCCAGTTGTCTATAAAGCCAATGTTGGTTTTACAGCACCATTTGGACAACCAACAGTTAAGTGACCACAACCTGCTAAAGGCCTGGTCACCTCAACTCTAATCACCTCTACATAGTTAGCCTTAGTAACTCCTGGCTGGTGAAGCCAGATATGGTTAGTCCCTACATGAATAACTATCTTAGAGAATCTACCGCTCTGAAGCTCACTAAAGCTCCCTATTATGTCTGGCACTCTGGCTCCTGGGATGCATGCAACCTTAACTTTCACATGTCTCAAAATAGAGTTACCTATAACCAGAGCTCTGTCAACAGGCTGCTCAGTGTTGTCAAGCTGTCACATCGTCACGGATGCCACGCCCGCTGATCGGTCTCATCACCCATCACCCGCACGCTAAGGAAGCCGTCCATAAGTGAATGCGGTGAGAACACTCCTCATCCCATGTTGGATTTTTGGTCCTCTCTGCCTGTGGTTTGCCACACAATTTTACCTTGTAGTTTAGATGTTCAGAGGTTCCTGAGCCTAATTCTGTCTGGTTTAGCCCGTATGTATCTATTGTATATATTGTACATATTGTGCCTACACGAAATTAACACCGAGTTTAAGGTTAAGCCACCATACTTTTCTTTCTGAAGTGGTTTTTTTTAATGGCTACATTTTTTTACGCCCACCTCCCTTAGACAAAGAGCATAACAGGGGGGTGCAGGGTTGAGCTACACCTCCCAGATTTTTGTCACACCTCCCATCAGCCAAAAAATGTATTATTTTATACAAATCAGTCCCATTTTAATCATACACTTCTTTAAAAACTGCTTCCCCAGTAATTTCTTATTGGCCAGTTAAAATGGGCTAGACTAACCCTGAATCTTTTACAGCTTACATTGTTCTCAGAATTTTGAAAGCTAGTAAAGTAAAGTCATGTGTCAGTTTGTGAGGTAGTAAAGAATCCAGCTTACAAGGTGTTGTTCCACCCCCATGTGCTGCAGCATGTCCTTTAGAAGCTCTGCATGGCATTAAAAGCACTAGAGAAATGAAAGAACATGATGATCAGGCATCATCCACCCTCATACCATGCCGGAAGGCAAACTGTAGTGGATTCACTGATGAGCTCACCAGGGGGTGGAGATGGACAAGCACCAGCCTCTCTAGGGTCTTCATCTGATGCAATGGTTTATTAATAAATTAAATGATGTTGACCAGAAAAAAACACACAATATCAGAGGTTCATACTTTCTGCAATGAAATATAAGTTCAAATAAAAGAAAATTTTAATTAAATAACTGTTTTTTGTATTTGCATTTTCCATACTGTCCTTTTTTATAATTTCGGGTTTATAAGTTAACACAAGTACAGTAGTTATTTTTACTTGGTTGAACAAGAACAACCTGTTGTTCTTTTTAATGTGGGTATGTGTACAAAGAAAAAGTGTCATCATGCAATAATTTCTTATCCCCAAACCATGTATTGCTCTTTAGAGGCCCTGGACAAAAGAGCCCCTATACAAAGCAGGCAGTGCTCAGTGCTGGCCATTAGTCACTTTAGGTGATGCTATGCAACTAATGAAGTAATTAATATTATACAAATGTAACAGGTGATTAATTCTATTTTACTATAAGTACACCATTAATCAGAGTTATTTCTCTCTGATATACAATCATTGTGTTCTTATCAGTATGCTTAAGCAGTATGCTATCAGGATAGCTGTACACACTGTATGTTGGTAGGTAAGTGTCACTAGTGTGTGTGTGTGTGTGTGTGGCCTTCTGTAGCTGCACTGCCTCTGGGCTCAGAATGTGAGTTAAAACCCTGCTGTTCTCATGAGCTTCAGTACATGATCTTCTCACAGCACTGTCAGTGCAGAGTCATGTAGCAACAGCCACATACAACCTCTCTGTACATATACATTTATATATCTCTCCCTTGTGTGTCTACCTGCTTGGTAAGGAGAAAAAGGAGGGCATGTTTCTCGTCAAACTTCCGATCAACTAATTATCTATTAAAATGATAATTCTGCAAATTTGAAAACTCAACATTAAATCTGTCTGTAAACTCAAAATCAAAATCAGAAACACAACATTATATGCAAAAACTGATTAAACCGCTGATTGGTTACATTCGGATTTCATTAACATGAGAATGTGTGACTTATCCATAAACATCTTCTGCATATGATCATATGACTTTACATTAAATATTAACTACAGTTATGCCGAATTCCTGGAATAATCTGCAGCCAGCTTTTGATTTTCCAAAAACACTGGGATGGGGACATATTTACCACACATATTTATCATATTTACCACACATAAAACTCAATTCCCCTTTGGACACTAACTGTTGAAGGTTGGTGGAATTCTTTACCATTCTTGCTTGATGTACAACTTCAGTTGCTCAACAGTCTGGGGTCTCTGTTCTTGTCTCACCTGTTTCTATTTGTTCTGTGCCTCTTGTAGAATGTTCCAAACAGGCGTTTGTAGTGTCTTCAGTTGTATATGGGTTGAAAAAGGATTTGCAAATCATCATATTCTGTTTTCATTTATGTTCCCAACATAATTGGAATTGGAGTTGTATTTTAGATCCAATACAGATCCAATACAGACCAATCACAGAGATGAACGACAACCATATGCAGGGTACAATCTGCAGACCAGGATATATATAAACAGTCCTAAACCTTGACTTACATTAAGATTTGTAAGGAAACACTTAATCTAACGTCAGTCTGGTGTATGAGTGGCTAGTGACAGTAAAAGTCCAAGGCCGGCGCGAAGTGTCATAGTGAATCAACTTGCAGATTGTCTTGGAAGGCAGGGTTAAAAACTGCAGCAGCAGACTCGAAAAAGGCAAAGCTGTAGAACCCTGCAGAAATAAGCATCCTATAGCTGAGCCATTCTGTAGAGCCTGTGCTTTGACAACTCCCACATTTCCCTCCTCAATCTCTCCCTTGTACTCTACCAGAGTGAGTGTGCATTTTTAAGAGCAGATTGAAAGTTAAAAAATACTATTAAACCTTCCAAAGGGGACATAAATACTTTTATTTCAGTGTAACCATGGGTTAGATAAACTCTCGTCTGTGCTGCTCTAATTGTGAGGAGAAACTCCGGTGAGTTCTGATAGTACCAGATAAAGAGAGGTTTCAAGTAATTAAGTGTATATTTTTGTGTTACAAGTTGATAAGTTCGTTAAACTAAGTTAAAAAGCAGAGGTTACTAGCGATTAGCATTAGCGAATGGTTTAGATGTGTAAATATATACAATATAAAGTGTAAAATACTGCAGTTTATTGAGTCAGAGTCGAGTTAGAATTTATATGATTGCCATACAGTTTTACTGAAGTTAGTACTGTGTCTTACAAGTTGTTTTAATTTATTGCTGGAAAAAGCGCGCGAACGAATGGCGAGCCACCCCAAGACTACATGTTCCAGAGTACTGTGGAAGTGATGTCAGTAGCGTGAGTACGCACGAGAGAGACGGACCACAGATAAGAGGAGCAAGACTTTCACACACACACACACACACACACACACACACACACACACACACTCATAAAACACTAGTCTACCCGGGTAGTGACGATAAAATCACATGCAACTGACACATTGGGACAATTTTACACACAAAAAGAAAGGAAAGGACTATTAATGAAAGAAAAAAGAAAAAAACTGCTAAACAGTTTTTTTACTGTTATGTTCTTTCTTTGGAGAGTAAACATAAGTTATTTTTCCTAACTACACACACACACAAAATAACACACACCCCATCATTTCTTAATAAATGTATAATTGTATCTTTAACTTAGTACTCTTTTTGCAGTTCTGTCCAAGCCCTCTTTAGTGTACCTCGAGCAAGATTTATACTGGTCAAACCCCTAAGATTTAACACTCAAAAATCTATGGGTTTCATCCCCCCAATAGTGTGAATCATTGTGATATACTGATACACAAAGACTGTGAACTAGCCAACGTAGTTACTGCGATACGTAAACACTTGTTACAAAATATTTAATTATATCTTTTTAAGGGACTTTTTGGATGTAAACTGGATTTAAATCTGCTGGCTAGATGCCAAGTATATTGGATTTCCTTGTGAGCTGTACTGAGCATTTTCTTGATTGAGATACTGGTTACAAATTGTATTACTTTGTTTTCCTGGACTCTGATTCTGCTTTTATCCCATCAGACTCTGTTCACTGATTACCTGAACTCTACTTGTTTCAGGTTTATGAAATTGTCTGCTGACTTTGCTCTTCCTACACCTGCCTTGTGTGTTTTCACACTACACATAACACATGCTTGACTGTAGGCAAGACACACTTGTTTGCCACAAGGATCTACTTCAATACAAGCTTTAAATTATTAGTTTTGTATGTTAAACCCAAAATAACTACTGTTATAATGCAATATATCACATTGCTTGCAATTAGCTTAAATGTAATAATTAATCTTTTCTATATATGCCTAAATAAAATCAGCACTTAAGGAGTAGCCTCTTTTTTGCCGCAATTTTACAATAAAATGATGTGAATGTTTTTAGCATGGACTGAACTACCACTTTAAGTTACTGTACCTACTGATATGGTAGATTTGAATTGTGGTATATTCTCAGGAATGAAAATTAAGAATATTAATATTTTAGTTCATATATGCGTGACTGTCAACTTATGCTTGTGTAAAAGAAAAGGAGAAGGCCATCTGCCATATTCTTGCATCTCTAAGATTTTACTAAATATCAGAAAGATAGTCAAAGCCATGTAGAACCAAAACATGAGAGCGTTAATTATTAAAGTTAGGCTAAATTGTTTTGAACAAAGCATAGCTAGGAGACACATCACACACTAACTACAAGTGTTTTCTTGAGTAAACTGGAAGATAGAGAATCAGATCAGAAATGATTCATAGCTAATCCTATTCCAAATGACCATGATCATTTCATAAACTATACGCACAGGGTGTCAAAAGTAATGTATACATGACAACTGCTGTTCTAACATACTTTTTGCCCCATGTTGTAGAAATTAAGTTAAATGGTTGAACAATCTTAGATACTATCAAAAGCCTTTAAAAGATGGAAGATTGTCCTTCTCTTTGGGGAAAAGTACTGGTGGCCTTCCTCTCCATCATCTGTACCTAAATTGAAACACACTGCTTTACAGCTTCCAATACCTTCTCGTCATCCTGAGGTGTTCCTAACTGGGATTCTGCCACTCAAAGAAGCTATGGACACAATAAATACTGGAGGCAAGATTGTAACATTCTGCTCACTGGACTTACTAAACTGCAGTACATCCAGAATGCTGCTGCTCGACTCCTGACTAAAGGAAGTAGGACCATATTAGTCCTGTACTCAGGTCTCTACTCTGACAGCTCTACTAAGACAGCTCTACTGGTGTATAAGTCTCTCCATGGCCTAGCACCAAAGTACGGACATGTAGGTCCCATATGAACCATCTCGTACCCTGAGAACATCAGGCAGAGACCTTCTGCTGGTGCCCAAAGTCAGGACTAAACATGGTGAAGCAGTGTTTCAGTTTTATGGAGCTAAAATATGGAATTGTCTCCCTGAAGATGTTAGGCTGGCCTCTACTATAACAATGTTTAAGTCCAGATTAAAAATTCTTCTCTTTAGCTGTGCATATGGCACCTGATTGTGTTTTTACCTGCACTCTGCTTTTTATTTTAATCTGTTTCCTTGGGTTAATGCTTTTAAAGGTGTTTTAATTGTACTTTTAAATTTGTTTACATTTTATTATTTTTTAACTTTGTAAAGCACTTTGAATTGCCTTGTGTATGAATGGTGCTATCCAAATAAGCTTGCCTTGCCTAATCTGACGAAGATTGTAGCAACTAGTGTTGAATTTAGCCGAACTAGAAAATCTGATCATATTAGTCCTTTTCTGGCATCTTTTAAATTGTCACAATTGTTACATTTCAGCTTGTTTACTTTGTTCACAAGATGCAGGTCTTCTTGTAGTTCATAGTATTTAAAAAGTCACAGCAGGAGAAAAAGCTTTTTCATACATGGACCCCTACTATGGAATAAATGTCCTACTTTAGGTGTGCATAGGGAGCAGGTGTGTTCAGTTTTGTAGTACAGCTCTCACACTCTCTCTTACTGGTCACTCAAAGTTCCAACATGGCACCTCATAGAAAAGAACTCTCTGAGGATCTTAAAAGACGAATTGTTGCGCTACATGAAGATGGCCAAGGCTACCAGAAGATTGCCAACACCCTGAACCTGAGCTGCAGCACAGTGGCCAAGATTATCCAGCGTTTTAAAAGAGCAGGGTCCACTCAGAACAGACTTGAGTGCACGTGCTCAGCGTCACATCCAAATGCTGTCTTTGAAATATAGGTGCAGGAGTGCTATCAGCATTGCTGCAGAGATTGAAGAGGGGGGGTCAGCCTGTCAGTGCTCAGACCATACGTTCCACCCTACATTAAATTGGTCTGCATGGCTGTCACCCCAGAAGGAAGCCTCTTCTCTGTACAGCCCGCAAACAGTTTGCTGAGGACATCAGGCTGTCATGTGTGTCATGCCTACAGTCAAGCATGGTGATGGGAATGCCATGGTCTGGGGCTGCATGAGTGCAGCAGGTGTTGGGGAGTTACATTTCATTGAAGGACACATGAATTTCAATATATACTGTGAAATACTGAAGCAGAGCATGATCCCCTCCCTCCGGAAACTGGGTCGCAGGGCAGTGTATAATAGGGCCTATTAAAATAAATTAATATAATCAGGGCTATTAAAGTAAGAACAAAAAAGCCTGGGAAATAGTTTCTACCCAATTAGTGACAGAGCTTTGAATGCTTTTGAAATAAAATAGTCATATGTCACTTATTACGAAATAAGAGCAATAAAGTTATTTGCAATATCCACTGTCACCGTGCAATATCTACTGCCAATATTTTTCTAATTATTTTATATAAGATATTTTCTGTTGTTGTTGTCTATTTGTATTTTTATACCTGCACTGAAAAATGCTTGCATTTTACTTTTCATTGTACCTGTTACAGCTACATTAAATTATCTGAATTTTAAATGTTGGTTGGATTAATGAATTTAACTAAATACATGTCTATTTCTCCCTAGAACTTTGATTTTTTAAGGGAATAGATCATGTTAGCATTAGAAATCACATGGTAGTACTACACTAAAGCACAGTGGTATACACAAATTACTTCTTTGAATTCAGTAGTATGGTATAGAGGTGAGGTCTACTTGTGTTACCTATTCTCATTTTGAAATATGTGGATGTTGCTTGTTACAGTGTAGCGGCTCAGACAACCAGATAATTAAAGCACCATTAAAACTGTACAGCTCAGTGGTGTATAAAAGCGTGTGTTGTTCTACAGAAAATATCTGATCGCATTCTGGATAGTGTAGGGTGTTTCTATAACTCACAGCCCCCTAAAACATCAGGAAGGACAAACCGATGTCAAGTGCACAAGTACAGCACCTCAGTCAATCCTCTTAAAAACTCCGATGCAAATTAGAGCATCTCTGGGAGACAGGTAAATGATGAAGATGATTGTTTGTCTGCATCATCATCTTCTGTCTGTACTGATAACATCTGTTCTTCACACTCTTGCATTTTAAAATGTTTCTGCTAACGTGCCCTGCATCATGGAGCAAGTTTCCTTAGCTCTCCTTTTCTCTGCTGCTCTTTCAGTATAGTGACATTTTCTTGAAAAGAATAAAGCTGTAACCATGTTTTTTTGTTTGGTGCTTATTCTGTAGATGAATTGTTCATTAATTTATTCATTATCTTCCGCTTAATCCACATGAGGTCGTGGGCCAGCCGGTGCCCACCCGGCAACTCTGGACGCAAGGGCAGGAACAACCCTATATGGAGCACCAATCAATGAACTCAGGACCTTCTTGTTGTAAGGCAATGGTGCTACCCACCTAGCCACTGTCCTGCCCCCAATTGTTATTGTTATTTTTTTTAAAGAATTTTTTGTTAATTAATTTTACCTACATCAACTCCATGTTAGATCTAGTTGGATTATATTCTTAGGCTTTTGCTGCTAATTTTGATTAATAATCATAATTTGCTTCAATAAACATGATTATGATTATTTGAGTAACGCTGACGGTAAAGATAATTATTACAGATAATTACTTTTTATAATACATGTGTAATCAAACTGTAATCAAGATAAGATTAAGTAACCAAGACATGATCGAGTGTATAAATACACTCTGATCAGCTTGAATTCAGGTAGAAACATCCATCAGTGATTCAAGAGGAAATGTTGCATCAAGTTTACAAAACCAGTACAGGATACAGTTCCATATAACAAACCAAGTTAGAATATTGAAATATATAGACAATTATGTGATTTTTTCTGTATTTTGTAAATCCTAATAGTTTATTTGAATATTTTTTTTAGATTGTAATATGTATTTGTGTGTGTGTGTGTGTGTGTGTGTGTGTGTGTGTGTGTGTGTGTGTGTGTGCAGATTGCAGGCATATTATCAGACTGCAGAAAAATATGAAAAAAAAACTATTATGATATACAGGAAATTATATCATAATTGTCCCACTTTATGTATCATATATTTCAATATTTTGTGTATATTACCTGGATATGGTGCCAGAAATTGCAGGGAGTCACTTTTTACAGCGTTGATGGGATGGTTTGTAAGACTCTTGTAAGAGTTTACTCAGATAATGTGGTTCCAGGCCATGTGAGCTTTATATGTTACAAAAAGTATTTTGTTATCAGTGTGGAATTTAACTGGTAACAAATATAGAAATTCAGAACAGGACTGATACGATCAAATTTTCTAGTTGTAGGTAGCACTCGAGCTGCTGCATTCAGCACTATATGAGTTTATCTACAGATTTACTGGAGCATCCATAAAGTAAATTGCAAAGCAGTAAAGCAGTACAATAATCCAGTCTCGAGGTGCATGAACCAGTTTCTCCGCATCTTGGAAAGAAAGCATATTTCTAAGCAATATTACATAATTAAAAGAAAGCAGATTGTGTGAAGTTACTAATGTGTACATCAAGGGAGAGATGTGAATAAAATGTGTTAAGGGAACAGCTTTGTCTTGGTTTAGATCCTCTCTGTCGGAACATTAACAGTATGGTGATCAAAAAGGAGACGTTTCTCAGCCATGTAGTGTCAAGTTTGGTGTCCCATAAGGCTCTGTTCTAGGCCCTTTACTTTTCTCATTGCATATGCTGCCTCTAGGTAAAATTATTCATAAACATGGTATCAGTTTCCATTGCTATACCAATGACACACAGCTGTATGTTTCAGCAAAGCCAGATGAGAGACATCATCTTAATAAAGTCGATGTATGTGTTTAGGACATTAGACAATGGATGTTAAACAATTTCCTTCTTCTTAACCCTGATAAAAAAGAAGTACTTCTTCTTGGACCACAGGCAGCTATCAGTAAGCTTTCTGATTTGACAGTAACTCTGGATGGTAGTTTAGTCAATCCCTGTGAAGGAGTAAAAGATCTTGGTTTGATTATTGACCCTCTGTCATTTGAAGCTTGTGTAGATAATATTAGCAGGACAGCTTATTTTCATTTAAGAAACATTGCTAAGCTAAGAAACTCATTAACTCTCCAGGATGCAGAAACACTAATCCATGCCTTTGTTATGTCTAGACTGGACTATTGTAATGCTTTGTTATATGGATGTTCCAGCAGGTGTTTAAACAAACTTCAGTTAGTACAAAATGCTGTGTGTAGTTCTAAATAGAACTAAAATATATGATCATATCAAGCTCTAAATGATCTTGCTGATATTGATATCAGATGATGATATCAGACAGAACGACCAGCCATGCCAAAAATGCTCACTTTCCCATCTTTACATACGTATGTTGTATGTTTTAATTTAAATGTTCTAATGTATAATGTTAATTATATTTATTACCTAAGTGACGATGGGTTTACCTTCTGAGTCTGGTTCCTCTCAAGGTTTCTTCCTCAGGGAGTTTTTCCTTTCCACTGTTGCCATTTGGCTTGCTCATTAAGGACAATAGAATCCAATTTGTGACAATTGCTCATGTATCAATGTAAAGCTGCTTTGTGACAATGTCTATTGTAAGAAGCGCTACACAAATAAAATTTAATTGAATTGGACTCAACGGGCTGAAATTGTTCAAATCCATTTTCAGGATAAATTGCAGGACTGAACAGCTGCCTGAAACATTTACTTACAGCTAGACAGTTAAGCAGCTCACACCAGATACTGAGAGCAAATGTTTTTTGTCAGTCACATATATGAATAATACATAAATGGTGATGTATACTCTTTTTATAATTTATGAATTGTGTATAGACTTTTCCTTTAGAAAATTAACAATGTAGACATCTAATAAATAGCAGTGTTAGGGCAGTGGTTAAGGTACTGGACTACTGACCAATATGTTCTGTATCCACATGTGGACATTACATTTTGGTTTGCAATACCTTACCGCAGCTTGGGTCTTTTGAGATTAGCTCTTAATCAACACTAAACTTGTGATTACTTGCAACTCTGACTTGGAACCACTGATTAAATTCAAATGCTTGTGATAAGACATGCAAGGGTTACAGGCCACCTGCTAGGGCTCATTTGAATGATTATTATATTGATTATTTTGTGTGTGTGTGGGGGGGGGGGGAGTAAATTAACGTTTATGTTTTATAACGTTTATAACCTTAATATTTTATTTGGGTACTGGGGTTAAGGTTAGGAATGGGGCATAGTATTAATTAGCTACATTTATCATTATTCCTAAGGAAATGCCTGACATACATAGAGAAACCAACATGTGTAAGTGGGTATGAGGTGAAGAGAGTAGGGTAGGTTTAAAATGAGCAGGACTGGGTGTAGTTTTGGTCCCTCTACACCCATCTTTACTCTCTTCAACCCTACCCAACTCTTCCTGGTATAAATGGTACGTTCCCATAGTGATTGGAAAAGAAAATTGTGTGTATGAAAATTATTCATCATACTAAATTTTAATCGTTTTAGATTTTCATGCAGCCACATGCCTTCTCAAACTAAACCAGTTACCTTTTCTTATAACATTTCTGTCCTTACCGTGTACTATGGCAATTACAAAAGTTTATCAAATTGTGTTTAGTTTGTGTGCAGGAGACATGACTGGTCACACAAGTTACAGAACTAGTGATTGCGCAAAGATGTAGCATAACAAATAGTCTGTTTTTGTTTGGAATGGTCAGTAATGGAAAACAAACTGTCATTAAATACAATAGCGGCACAAGAAGTGCTCATCAGGAGCATCATGAAATCGATATCTATAACTAAGCAACAGTACATAGATCTAAGATCACCATGGGAAATCAACTGGGAGTCAATTAAAGTTGGGTCTCTGGAATGAAGAATCTTTATAGGTTTATTTGGTTTCATTTAACATGAGCTTGTCTATTTGCTGACATTATTGATGTCATTAAAATGCCTATTCTGACTTGGCTCCTTTTGTTGTGTCAAGTAGGGATTGTAGAACTATCCTACCCCGATCAGAATATATCCATTCATGGCTTGAGAGCAACTGGTGTGTTCAGCTGACCCCAGAACCTACCAGTCTATATGTGTATTTTGCTGTAATACTAAAGCGTATCTTACTGTAATGAAAGTCCATACAATTTGTACATGGATTAATTCTGCTGCCAAAGAATTCCAGTAACAGCATGTAACAGAAGTTGAAATTGAAATTTTGGAACAAATGCAAATTGGCTTGCTAAATTTATTAGACTGGTGTGAGACCTATAAATGGCACAACAAAAGACACAATAAAGAAAAAATTGCCAAGTTGGTTAAAAAAATCTAAACTTTTTGTTCATGTGCGTTTGGTTAATTGATTACACAACGTAACATAAGTTTTGTTCCCAGCCTTTTAGTGTTATATTCCAATTGCTTATGACTTAAACAAATGCAAAATTCTTACATTCTTACATTCATCATAAACTTCGCTTCTGTGACCACGGCAAGGAAAGATATGCATTTTCACCATAGAAACAGTCGATTTTGCATCTTCTCATTCATACAGTCAGACTAAGAACATTATATGCATTGCAAATTTACACACAGATTACCAAAAACTGTTCAGAAGTGTGTGGTTTTCCGAGATTTACGACTATACTGCAAATCAGATTCATGAATCAATCCCCAAATATAGTCGCCCATCATGTTCTCGTTGTCCTTGGTAACAGCGTTCAAAGTTCATAATGTCCTGGTGTAAGCGCTCGCCTTGCTCCTCTGAATAAGCTCCCATGTTCTCTATAAACTTATTAAGATGAGCATCAATGATATGGATTTTGAGTGACAACCTGCATCCCATTGCAGCATAGTTCTTCATCAGAGTCTGAACCATAGTTTTCATCTTTATGATTGCCTAGGAAGCCATGAACCGCTGCGACGAAACTGTTTCAAGCCGCTCGTCCCTTCCTATTCAGCTTCTTGGGAAATTCACTGCACTCTATGATCTTCTTGATTTGTGGTCCAATAAAGACACCAGCTTTGATCTTTGCTTCAGACAGCTTAGTAAAAAGATCTTGGAGGTAATTGAAAGCTCTCGACTCCTTGTCTAGAGCCCAGACAAATTGTTTTATGAGCCTCAACTTGATGTGCAGTGGTGGTATCAGCACCTTGCATTGTTCTTCCTCACAGAGAACTCTGTCCACTGAGGCCAGTCCCGCCTGTGGTAGTGCACTTCAGTATCCCGGCTGTCCCAACGGCAAATAAAGCAAGGATACTTTGTAAAACCACCTTGGAGGTCCATCAGGAATGACACCATTTTGAAATCTCTTATAACTTCCCAGCCGTACTCATCATACTTCAAGGCACCTAGCAACTTCTTGACACTGGTGTATTCCTCTTTCAGGTGCACTGAGTGAGCTACAGGAAGAGAAGGATACTTGTTCCCATTGTGAAGCAGCACAGCTTTGATGCTCTTGCATGAACTGTCTATGAAGAGGTGCCACTCCTTCGGGTTACAGATGATACCTATAGCCTCAAATAGACCGGCCACATTGTTGGAGAAGCACAGTCCATCTTGATGACTTAAGAAGCTGGAAAAAACCTTATAATATAATAATAATTCATATAATAAGTTCCATTGCTTGAGCCGTGATGTCAGAAGCTCAGCGTTGCACTTGGTGAGACCAAGGTCTCTGATCAGATCGTTAAGGGTTTTTTCGTTAGGGTAGTATGGCTTCTGCTCCTTAGCTGCATATGAAGAGAAATCGGGATCTTCAACATCTTCCTCAGTGTCTGACCTGCTGCTTTCTCCTGAAGGTGGTTGAGTTGTGTCTGGAGGAGTTGGTACAGGAAGTTCAGAGCAGTGTGGTATTGGGGCAATAGATGATGGAATGTCAAGATACGTTACAGGCGGTGCATTTTTTTCCAGTGCGACGTTTGGAAGGGTCCACCAGGCAGAAGTAGCAATTAGTTTAGTGATCTGTTCACGCCGAATTTCACACTGACTAGTGATATGTACAATATTAACACAGTTTGAAATCTGTGTTATATATCAAACAATATGATATATCTGTATATATTGTATTGTTTGATATATTTAACTACAACATTGACATTTGTGAAAAGGTGTTAATTAAAGCTCTTTTAAACTTGAACTGATTTTAAAATTTTGCAAAATAAACATTGAAAACTGCTGTTTAAGAGAGTAACATTTATCCACTTACCTTCAATAGTTTTCTTGCAGTGCTCACATGTGAAATGAGGAGCCCATGGTTTGTCTTGGTCACCAACAGGCATTCGTTATCAGAATATGAATAGATATTGAATTCACACCTGTCTGTCTAGGTCAATTTCCCCTTTCTCTGTGATGGCCGTTGCCCACTTACTATGCAATCCCGATCAAGTAGATCCTGTCTCTCCATCTCTCATTAAGGGCTATAGTAGCCCTATATAACCGTATTTAAACAGCTACGTACAATTCTGTACAGTCCCAGAAAGCTCTAGATAATTCTGGGCAGTTCTAGAAACATCTTGATAGTTCTCACAATTTCAGAAGCTTCTTGAAGTCCCTTGAAATATCGCGAATATCCTTAAAAATAGATACATTTCAAAATATCGTTGTTCTGACCACGAAAGCAATGTTTACAGAGAATAATAACTTTTTCTATTCATTTAAGGCACAAACAATTAGGAAAACACACTGGAGGACAAACAACTGGGAACAATTTTTTGCGATATAATTTTCAATATTGTTTTATGAAGGTAAGCATGTTAAAATCATAAATTTTCTTGTGTAGTTTCTTGTAAGACTACCCAATAAATAATAATAATGTTTATTTTACTTTATTTTTAATTGTCTACAATAATATCAAACAAAATAGATCATACTAAATGGTTCTCTCTTCCCACATCCTCTACTGAACTGCACCGTTATAGTGACAGTATGTCAAATATTTCCTTACGAAAAAATGCCCTCAATAATATTACTATGTTTTTACTAAAACCAAAATTATTAACTTTTATTATTGTTGTTATTAACTTGCATTAAGCACACCCAGTTTCATTCCATGCTTCAAGTATAAGCTAGTTGTTTAACCGATTATCTTATCTGTGCAATACAGGTAATTTATGAGTGTTTCCAAAAGCAAGTATAATAATCACAACAACAATAATAATAATAATAATAATAATAATAATAATAATAATAATAATAATAATAACTGTTTTAACAACAGCTCCCTGGTGTGTGTGTTTGTTTAGACCATATCTGTTTTTGTGTAAGTTTGTTACCTCACAGGGACTTGTGGATGTGGATGTGGATGTGGAGTTTGGATGTGAGTGTGGGTTCTGCTTAATGTCTATCAGTCCTCTCTTGTTTATTGTTTGAAGCTCAGAGCTTCCATTGATATGAACATCATGTGCTCGTTTGCTCCAACTACTTTACAAGTTGACCTTTAGCTGTGCATTTGTGGGTGCTGTTGTCTTTGTATACTGCAGCTTTGAAATACTGAATTATTTTCTAGATTATATTATTATAGACTTGTTTACGCAAGAACATGGTTATGCAAACTTTAAGTATAAATTGACTCATGCCTAGCTGACAAGTCAATTAGACTTGTATTGTTATAGCTCATAAGTGGTGAAGTACAGAAGTCCTACACCTGAAAAGTACAGTTATTGCTAAAATGTATACTCCAGTAAATTAGACTGAACTCCATGGCAGCAGTGACCAGTGAACCTATTAACTTTAGCCTTTCTGCTATTGCAAATTCAGAATAATTCATCACTGTTGTTTTGCTAAAGATGAAAAAATATATATGCTTCTTTTGCTTGCCATTTAACCTTTGTAACCTTTTTCTCCACCACTTTTTGACCTTTTTCTCCACCCAAATGTAACAAGCAATGGCAGACATTATATATATATATATATATATATATATATGAAATAAACAATAAAACTAAGAACACAAATAACATTAAAATATTTAAAAAAACTTTATAAGAAGAGCCTAACAGTAGCCTAACAGTAACTATACTGACTAGATGCATAGCTATTCATACAATATACAGAACAATATCAGAAAATAATGCTAGGAAAACTCAGCTACAATTTATGTTTAGCATCCAGTCAGCTGTTTAAACTGTCACTGAGATGCTATGGTCAATGCCATAGTATACAGTTACTCAGAATACTGTCTTATGTGCCCCTGGAGTGTAGAGAGGATGGGAAGGGGGAGGTTTGGCCTCTTCAGTTTTCAGAGAAAATCAGCAGAGTGCTAGATGGTGCTGACTATAAATCTCATCCAGGAATACAAAATAACTCCAAGGTTAATTCTGTATGCATACACTAGGAACATACACTACTTATTGTGTTAGTAGAGCTGCTTTTCGTCCTGTTTGAGGCATTGATTGGCCTTTTATTTTGTTCAAATTTTTGTTCGTAAGCCATTTTTCTATGCTGACTCAAAACACAGTTTTATATGAACTTTGGCTTTTATTTCATTATTCATTTTATTGATTTTGACATAATTGACATTATGCGCTACAGAGGGAGAAACATGCAAATCAGTTTCAACCTACCTATTTCCAAACATATCTAGTTTGAAAACACATCATTAAATATTTCAGGTTCAATTTTGTCTGCAATTAAATAAAATGAGTAAAGTAAAGTAAATATGAGAAAAATTGTGTTCTCATGAATTTTTCGTACTGTTGCAACTTTTTCTTTAGCAGGTATCGCCCATGCTGTACAATTCCACTGACCCAAGTCCAGTCCACGCCTTGATTCTCTATCTTTGTGAAATGTGCCTCTCTTTATACATTTATAAAGTTTATAAACTTTATAAATAGTTTAAACATCAAAACCTTTAAACAGTTTTTTACTCCCGCATCCCAAAAAAACTCTCACAATTATGGACAAATGGCTCACTGTGGCCCTGCAAATATCAAATATATCATTAAATATCACTTTCACGTTAAGAACCAAATATCAACACAAGTATAGACAGATATTAAAGATTAGAAATATTAGACAGACATTTTTACTTTGCTCTTTTAAATTTCTCATTTACAAAACTGCAACTTTCTGATGAAAAAAAATTATGAGCTGTAATCATATTTGTAAAGCATCATATAGTAATAGTAAAAGAATTTTTTCGGCTTCTTTAACTTAACTATATATATATACACACACACACAAACAAGTCAATGCCAATTTAGAGTAATCAATTAAACTAACACATGTCTTTGGACTGTGTGGAGGAAACCGAATACCTGGAGTAAACCAATGCAGACACGGAGAGGACATGTAGACTCCACACAGAAAGGACCCAGACTGCTTGATCCTGGGATTGAACACAGGACCTTCTTTCTGTGAGGCAGTGGTGCTACCCAAGGTGCTTTCCATTGTGGAAAGTTCATACAATGATAGAGAATAACAAATTGATTGTGTGCGTGTGTGTATATGTGTGTAGGTGGGGAAGGGGGTTGGGTGGATGAAGGCATTTAAATACTTCTAGAGTCAAAGCATATTTGAACACATCAGCCATTGTTCTTCACTCCTCCTAGATCATGTCGGCTGTTATAACTCACGAAGTAGATAAATCGAAGTTCATTCTGTTTTTGGTAAAAACATGCTGGAGTCATGGAATATGTGTGTTACTATATTGCAGTCCAAACCACTCTCTAAGACTATGAAATATTTCAAGATGTTACCATCTCTAAAACAATTTTGCTGTTGTGATTTAGTTGGTAGAACAGTTTTGTTGTTGTCTTTGTGATAATATCAGTCATTTCATAACACTTAAATTGAACATCACTCATGTAACAGTCTGGCAGTTGATGCTTAGGTCCAAATATTTAGAGAGGATGTTGAAAGTGCAGTTTCACCTTATCATTACAACTTGTTCAGTAAAACAATGGATGCTACACTGGACAGCAACATATGCTGGTCTTGGCAATTTTTTATGGGGATAAGTTCAAATACAGCAAGAGTACAGTACTGCACAGTATTAGCCTGATGACTAATGGGTTTATGGATATGTTTTATTGTTTATCACTTTATCTATCTGACCTCTAACAGGCTTTTATTTTATGTGCTGAAGACAGATGTATGTTTTATCATAGAGTGATAACAGTATAAGAAACAGGCATTGCAGCAACATACATTCCATTACTTTTGTATAACAAATACAGATTAAGAAAAATACGAGTTATGGTCTAATGACATGGTAGTCTAATTGTTAATTTACAAGTGTGCTTTCTAAATGTAATGTTTAAAGAAGGTAGAGATGCACACAGTAAGTCTCAGGGGAAGGGCACAGAGACAGACAATTAATAATATGTATTTGGTTCCTTGAATAAAACAGGCATTTTTGTAGTGGTTTGTAACAATGCAGGAATCATTAATATCATATATGTAGGGGATTTTTCTTTTTTAAACATGGTAACATGGGACAGTTATGGGTAGCAGAGTTCCAAAAATAAATTTGATCAGAATCAATTTATTCAAATTTAGTGTATAATTGGATAGCCCCAAGAAAGTATAGCTAATTTCAATTGTTTTGTTTGATGTTTTAGTAATCTACAGGCACAGCAATATGTCATCAGCATAGAGACTAAATTTTGTTTATTTCTTGGTTTTGTAATTGCTGATGCTAGTGGTTTTATAAATATATTTGAAGACAGTAGTGAGTGGGCGTCCTGTAGTCCGAACCCAAACTATATTAGATTATTGGTTATTACTGCTGCCATGTGTGATTTATATAAAAGCTTGATCCACTGAATAAATGACTCACCAAATCAGAGATTTAAAAAACAATTCCCATTTTACTTTGTAAAATGCCTTTTCTGTATCTAGTGGCATTATAATGGCATTAAGTTTGTTTTATGGTATATATTTATAATATGTATTATTGTATTATGAGTGATACTGGGCAATAACTATAACATTTCCATAATTAGGTTGGATAATATTTACCACAAGTCTTTACAATGCTCTGATAGCCAACCGTCTAACTCCGAAGCTTTGTTTTTCTTTATATAAGAAACTGCTTGTGGAAGTTTAAATTACACAATAGGTACATCATTGGACAGGTCTTTGTGTAAAGAGTCTTGAAAAGAGATTGTAGATGTTTTGGGTGAAAAGTGGTCTGATTTATATAAACTTTAAAATGAACAACAGAAATTATTCATTCCATGTTAAGCTTTTTATCGTTTATCATTATACAAATGAAAACGTTCTAGCTAACTTTAAAGAGCTTCTTTAGAGAGAATGATCAGTGGCTAAGTTGTGGTCTAATTCTAGATATATTCACTCTTGCAACATGACACAAGGATGACATAGGCAGAGGGAGTGAAAGACACCACAAACCAAGAAATATGTGAATATCAATAACAATTGTGTAGTTATATCAGATTACAGATTACATAGTGTTTATTCTTATTTAATGAATTATTCAAGTAAGGTTGAATTTAATTGCGTAGTTTAGCCTGTCTGTCACAGAAGAACTTCCAACTAGAGGCTGACATTTTTTCAGGCATCCCACAGGTAACGTGATTCCTGCGGGATGGGACTCAACTTAACTATTACTCACGTGATTATCTAACCATAGAATAGGCACTGGCATTTTGTTGTTTTTTTTAATTTAAGATACCTACAGTAACGCAATTCTAAAGAACTACATGGCCCAGAAGCCAACGGTGCTTCTGACCACAGCTTCCCACCGGAATTCATAGAACAGCAGCAATGGAGGGAGTAAACACAAGGGCTGCATCTGAAATCACATACTTTGTATTCAGACACACTACATGCTCTCGCCTACTGCTTTCACGTACTGTATAGTATGGAAGTATGCGATTTCGGACTCAGCCAAGCTCAGAAACGGATGTCGTAAAAATTGATTTGCAACGCAAAGTCAGAAGTAACGACTTATCTATAAAGCTTCATATGCCCTTTTTTCTTTATACAAAAGGCACAGTATGTGAATTGAATGGGGATAAGATTAAATTGAATTGTGTTGCCTAAAAACTGAAATAAGTAGGAAAAATGGGAGTGGTACTGGAGCGGGAGTCATTTTGAATGGGAGCAGGATGGGAGTGGGAGTCATTTTACCAGGAGTGGGACAGGACAGGAATTTTTTTTAACTCTGACCCAGGACTGGGATTGGGATGAGACAAGATTCTTTTCTGTGGGAGTGGGATGGGACAGGAATGAAAATCCACTCCCGTATCACCCTCTAATTCAGAGCAGCTAGTCTGCCTCACAGTTCCTCATTATGATAAGCGTATTTCTTGATTGCTTTACATTCTGGTTTTCTAAGCAGCCTGTTTCTGTCTCCAACGTTTTTTGTGAGCTCCTCTGTTTTTTTTGTTTTTTTGTTCATTAAATATGAAAGGATGTTCAGCACAAAGACTGTAATGATGCTGATTCTGATTATGTTGATAACTGTAATGGTCACTATTGGCTCCTGTTTAGAAAACTATACCGTATAATGGTGTTTATGCAGCTAAATAGGATATGAATCGTTTCATCACTTCAGGTAATCACCGATTTGGAGGAACAGTTGACCCAGCTGACCCAGGAGAACGCTGAGCTGAATCGGCAGAACTTCTACCTGTCTAAACAGCTGGACGAGGTGACCGATGAGAGTGAAGAGAGACTGCAGCTCAGCCAGGACGTGGAGCGCTTGCGCCGTGAGGTGGCTGACAGAGAGATGCACCTTAACAACCAGAAACAGGTAGCCGGCACAGAAACGCACACCTCGATTATCCTGCCTTCCTTTGCTTTGTTGCAAGAATATCAGGTTGTATATCAGGTAACTTTTTAAATAGCCCATGATTAAAAATCCCCCAATTCTTATGAGCGGTGTATTAAGATAAGTGAAATTTGTGCCCAAACTTAACTGGCACTCAAATACATCCTTACCAGAACCAATTTAAATAAGCATACATGGGTATAAAAATTGTTTGCCATCGTAGGCAGAATTACATCGATTCTTGCTCCTTTATATAATCTTCTGTGATAGACACACACCTACACACTAGACCCGGGTGGAAAATAAACCTGAAAAACAATTATTGTCTGTAAAATGATGATGATGATGAAGAAGAAGAAGTATGTGAACATATTGTGTAGAATGTATTTCTATGGGTTGCGTAGTTACCACATAGCAGCATTAACATCGGAGTTTCAAATATCATGCAGTTATTTATAACGAAAGTCACTTCAATTGAACTCTGTAATCCGTCACATTTCCGCGGTCATAGCGCTGGCAAAGGGCTTTCCTTAAAACTACACATACAAACAACACATAACAATGCAGTGCCAGTTTGAGAGCGTAGCCCATTTCTCGGTGTCAGTACACTGCCATAAATTTCTATAACAAATGTCAGATCTGATCTGCTGCCTGGCACGCTGTTTGCGGACCTCTAGTGAATGTAATTCATCTTCCACTCTTGAGAGTGTACTCGCATCCAGGGGGCGAAGTCCCTCAGCACTGACGCCGCTGAGCAATGTTGTGCTTTTGCACATTCAATTCAATTCAATTCAATTTTATTTCTATAGCGCTTTTTACAACGTAGCATCGTCTCAAAGCAGCTTTACAGTAATACAATTATTTAAAAGGCCAATTCCAAGTTGAGCAAGCCCAGGGCGACAGTGGCAAGGAAAAACTCCCCAAAAATGGTAGGAAGAAACCTTGGGAGGAACCAAGACTCAACAGGGGACCCGTCCTCCATGGGCGGCCACATAAGAATGGCCAAGATAGCCAATAGCACTCATCAACGACTCAACAGAAATTGATTTAGTCAGATATTGTCTTACACTTTTAGAACAGGATACTGGCGTTAGGACTCATCCAGATCTCTCCGTTGTTTCTCAGGGTTGGCCACTACCACTGCTGCTCCTCAACTTACAGACGCCATGGTCAAAACGCTCTTCAGTACAGAGCTTCCAGGAGGTATATCTTTAGATTCTATATGTACATTCGTTGGTGTGGGTGTGAGTTACATATGGGTGAACATATGGGAGAAATATATGAGGTCATGTAATGAGGTCGCCAATCCCACGAAACAGAAATGACTTGATCCTCTGTCAAGCTTGCACACACAACTCGCCCACACGCTTGACCATAAACGCAGTCAAATGGTAGATCTTGCAGTACCTACATAATTTCACAAGTGGGTGCTATGTTGCATAAAACAATAGTGTGTGTTTTTTTTTCTTGTTTAATGTCTCTTTGCACCTTCTTATCTTAGGAGTATGTTTTCTACTTCCTTTTAGAGACTGGAGTGACAATTTCAGTTCCTGATACATCAACAGCAATGCCCACCACGTCCCTGACCACAAGAGGTAACAACACAAATGGCAACGGTTCCCAACTGAACAGTCACAGGAGGGTCCTTATATGAACTGTAAATCCGATTCTAAAAATATTTTTACTTACAGTATTTAGTGCCTTGTAACACCCAATGTGGTTTTACAATCTTTTTATGCCATAGTAACACGAAACCAAAACAAAGAGTCCCCATATCATCCAGGGAGTCAAGCTCTTATCATCAGGGTGTGTTCTGGGTAAAGTCTTATGGCATCTCATTGATGATATACTATTACTTAATACACACGTGTGTGTGTGTATATGTGTGTGTAT
>JAUZST010054866.1:0-24140 GCA_034779995.1 Parotocinclus haroldoi | reverse complement strand
CACACACACACACACACACACACACACACACACACACACACACACACACACACACACACACACACACACAAAGACAGACAGACACACAACACACTGTTTATTTACGTATCATCTAAACTGTGTTAGGTCCCTTTTTCAGTATTGGTCCCCCTAAAGTTTCTTCCTTTGCGGAGCTTTTCTTTCTGTTTCCCCAGCTGTTCTCAACAATGGTTGTGGATCTGTTTGTAGAGCAGATTTTGACCATTCCAAAAAAAGTGCTACATACAAATAAATATGACTACCCTAATATTAATATCAAATCATTAACCAAATCATTACTGTACCTTAATTTGTATGCTGTCTTGTCTTATATGTGGGTACCTGGGACACAAGAAATTCGTGGATGTAACGTAGCTCTCCATTATCTTGTGCTACATTCTAGGAAGCTCACTTTGTACCTGCATTATAAAGGTCACCTTGGGTCGTATTTATGACACAACACGCAGCTTCAGTTGTGTCACATGACAAGGACTTATAAGTCTTGTTGATTGCATAGATAAACAATTATAATCCTTTCAAAAATAAAATATGAATATTTTACAAATTACAAAAAATTGAGCTATGTATTTCAATTAGTAAATTTAGGTTGACCTGATTATATGGCTTCTTTAAATCACTGGGTGAATGTATTCATTTAGATTCATATTCATTTTTGAACTACACTGCTCACAAAAACAGGGTTAAAATTTTCATTATGAACACGAAAAGGAACCAACAAGAACTGCTAGATAATCTGATTCTGCCCATGTCCCAGCACTGTCAGTGTGTTTTAACAGTCTTGGGTGACCATGCACCCTACTGAACAATGTGGGGTACTCTCATCCAGTTTAACCTGCTTCTGTTCACCGCCATGTATATTCTCTCATTTGCATAATCAAACAACTTTCCTCGACTTTTCATTTTCATTTCTGATGATCTTGTTAAATGAAACAAAATTAAATGCTTCCTTTTTAATCGCTTCATATTCATTTAGAATATTTGTGAGCCGTGTAGTTGCGCTCAGTGCCTATTTTAAGCTGAATCTTGTCGGAACAAGATCCATTACTTCTCATATGTGGAGCACATGCATTCCAGCACTTATCTGTGTGGATCCAGCACCTCTATCTTTTATGCATAAAATAAAATAAAACTTTATTAAACAGTACTTATTCGTGTAATCACATTTCCAAACACCCAAATGGCTCATTTTCTTTGATGGTAACTTAGGTAATTAGATCATCAGTTAGTACTGTGCGCCCACGCATCAGGCGAGGATTGGACACCATGTGTGTGTATACACACACAGACACACAGGCAGGTATATTCAAATTGGAAAACTACAGTATTACGTGTTGCACTTTGAGCACAATTTAGATTATTATTTTATTCGATTTTTCCAATGAGTTACAAATTAAGCACTGATTGCTCTGCTGATATGGTCGAATCATTACACCACTGCTCATGTTTGGCCTTTGCTTAAAGTGTACTTCATTTTGATAATTCATTTAAGGCATAAAACATGACTTCATTGAACCATATACCACACTATCTTGCTTTTTATTCGACTTTTCTGCTGACTTGTACTGTACGTGACAATGGCTACATCTCCCTCAAGGCATTGGTAAGTGTGATTATGTCTTACTTTATTTCATATTGTGCTATATTATGAATAAGAAAGCTCCACTGACACTGCATGATTATTTGAGCCCTACAGACTTTATTCGGTCTGCTAAAGATTTTGCTGTCTATAGACATTTACAGATAAAGCAATGCACCACTAATTAGCTTTCCTTTTAAAGAGGTCAACTTATTGGTGTAATCAGCCGGAGGTGTACAGGACTTTAACAAACGTCCAGCCACCCTGTGACCCTAAACAGACCAAGTGGAGAAACACTATAGCATCACTATGTCCCTTAGGCTGAACATTAGCACATATTTCCAATATATTTGCAACTGCATAGAAATTGCAGAATGAATTCAGGTCTAACGATCAAATAAGTTTTGTTTTAGAGTAATTATTTAAACACAGGTATGTGTCGTTTAATATCTTAATTACGTTCTGTGAAAAGGGAAGTTGACCGAAACTGATGTTACAATAGTATCAGAGTAATTTAGATACTTTGCACATAGTGTTTAATGTCAAACATATGAATTAATATCACAAATAATTGTTTAACCAACAAATGTCTTTGGAATGTGGGTGCAAACTGAAGTACCTGGAGAAAATCCACACAGCCACAGGGAGAACATGCTCACAGGAGGGGCCCAGGGTCAGGATCAAACGGGGGATATCATAGATTTGAGGCAGTAGTGCTAACTATTGCACCACCATGCCGCCCCATGTATTTTGTGTCAACGGATGCTTCTGTCTTTAAAGTTTCCCAGTATGAGCAAGTGAATGCGTATGTGCCCTGAAATGTATTAGCACCCAATCTATGATTGGTTTCTGCCTTGTACCCTGTTCTGCCAGTATAGGAAAGGCTCAGACTAAATTGGGTTAAGTGGGGTATGAAATTTAATAGATCCAATTTGTCATAACTCCAAAAGCAGCTGATCTGGCAAGAAACTATGAGGTTACTCATTCTAACCAGTAAGGGAGGCATTTAGCTAACTCATCAATTACAGTAACCCCTAGAGGATCGCAGGCACCATGGTCTGATCAATAGCAGCAATGTTGGGACATTGACATTATAAGTGACAAAAGCATTATTCAGATTGGATTTGTTTAATGGGGGAGGGTGTCTGTGACTCCGCAGTGCCGGTGGTTCAGCAAGCCAACTCTGTAATGTTCTGTACTTGCAACATAAAGAGAGTTGGTGTGTTTATAGGTCATATGATGGACTGATACCCCATCCAGGCAGGTGCATAATGATTTCCAGGATCACCTCTTAACTATCCACCCCAAAATGTATTAATGCAAGAATAAAGGTGCTTTTCTGTGCACCTCAGAAAGAACTGCTGATGCTCAGCGGACTGCACAAGCCTCCAACCTGTTTGGACACAACAGTCATGCAAATTGTGTTCAAATGAAGGAAATTCAAATAAAAATGTACTAAAAATCACTTCAATGGCAAGGTGTGTAAAAGACATTAGTTCACTAAGCAACTAAAGGCTGTTCTCATAATGGCTTATAAGAAGGTTTATTAATCTACCAGAAGAAAAAAAATGCTGAACAGTGGTGTTCATGGGATGGTTTGTAGGGAAGGCCAATGCTCACAGAAACAGAGCATTGCTACCCCAACAGTTAACTGAAGATTGAGTGGACCAATTAGATGGATAAGACCAAAATAGAATAAGATTAAAAGAATAACACTGAATTTCAGCATAAGAAGCGTATCCCATCTGAAACCAGGTGTGGTAGTTTTTCATTTTGCATGATGGAACAAATAATTATGAATTATACTGGCAAATGCAAAACAAAAGTGTTAGGAAATCAGTTTGGCAACTCAAACTCTGGGCTAAGCAGCAAGACAATGACCCTAAACACACAAACCATTCTACAAACTAACTGTTAAAGGAGAGTCAAATTGGTACCTTAGAATGACCAAGACAACCATCTGACCTTAACTCCGTCCAACATCCCGGAACTGAAGTAGTTCTGTACAAAAATGCTGGACTGCTCTGCAGGAACCTTTAGTTGCTGTTATTGCTGCACAATGGGGACAAATTTTCATATATGTTTGACACTTCCAGATATGTAATAGTGGCAACGGTTTTCTATAATAGTTCCTTAATAAATAATTGACCAGCTATGACATAATTGTCTCGTTTACATAATTGATTTCTCTTCATCCACTTCAGGACTTGCACAAGAATCTGATGTTTCGGGTCACATAACGCTTACAAAAATTAGGGAATATTTCATATTTTTCAGCAGTGTATGTATTCAGAATCATAGGATATTCTTAAGAGCTCACATTTAGCAACCCTATACTTGCATGGGAAGCATTTTAAAGGTTTCACATACATAGGCAAAATCAAAAGCAAGATGCTGCCAAAATAGGCTCATGGTTAAATCACACAGTCAAATAGCACAGCACTGGTGAAACCAAAAGTTTGAAAGTGTAACTGTACATTAACAAGCGATCTGAATGATAAAGTAGTTCTCTATCGATGACTCCACAAAAGCAATAAGAGTTCCTCTAAACCGATCAGGACTGCAACCAGTATCCAATATCACTTAGCGTGAACTGTATCGACAGCTCTCTGCTAAAAGCCTTCATCAGACAGTTAAGAAAACAATCCATCCAACATTATCCACAGCTGGTAGCCAGACAGTCTGGTCTGCTCCTGCAAAAAAAGCCTGAGACTCATCTGTGAGTTTCTGAATACTAGAGCATAGAGTAGGACCATGTGTGCCAACCCCTATCCACCAGCTCCTAATGGAACTTTCCTATATCATTAACTCAAGGTATTGGATTTTTCCTGCGTGAACAAGGACCTACACAGTATGGGGCTCCTCTGTTCCAGATCCTGCTCCATTAGCACTGTGCCACATGGGGAGCAGGAGCAGCAGGGCTCATGGGTTCACAGTATCCCAATGCAGAGCAACATATAGACCCCTCATAAGCATGCATGAGCCACATTCAAACCCGCATGCTTACGTATACAACACAATGGCATTGCATCTGCTAATGGATACTGCCATTAGTCTGGCTGTGTAATTAGGGACAGCGTGGGGCTGAAAAGGCAGCTTGTTTACCTGAGCCTCTGCAGAGGGTAAATAGCACAGAAGTGGCGAGAAGACAGTGAATACAGATAGAAAGCAAACACAATGGCATTGTGAACGCCTCAGGCCTTTAATCCTACAGTAGCACTCCAGAGGAATGTATTAAGCATTTGGAAGACACCTCAGGGGGGAAATCAAACAGCCGTTTCATTAGTGGGCCTGAAAAGATTTGTGAAAAAATGTGATGCATTAGCGTCATCTCTAAATGGAAGTATGAGAAGTCAAACTTTTAATGGAAGCGATTTTATACTAGGAAAGTTAGAATGAATAATTCTTAACCAAAACACATGCTAGAACTTTTGGCATTTAACAATTTGTTGAATGCAGAACAATAAATCTAAGGGCACTCACTATGTAAAGTTAAGTTAAACATAAAGTAAATGCTATTCCTTACTATATGCAAATAGTTTCTTCATGCATCTTTATCTTACTGAAGCATCTCCATTTTAGGTGAATTTATTTCTCTACATCATAATGCTCCACTACATAATGAGAAATCAGACATTTATTTTGCCGTATGTATGTATGTATGTTATGTATGTATATATTTATAATAATATAAAGACTAAAGAAGCAAGATGCAAGCACACCAATAAGGGTATAGCATGCCCTGCTGGTCCAAATAAAGACTGATGTACTTAGGGTAACACTAGAGTCTTTCAAACTTTGTTGATCAAAGATCACTTCAAGAGCAAGGTGTGTAATAGTCTGCAACATCACAAAGGAACCCAGTGTAAAATGAACCCAACAAAAGATCTCCCTCATATTATCTAATGTTCGTTTTTATGAGTGCATCAACACTGGCCCTCCCTGATGGGCATTTACTGCCTCAGCAGAGCAAAAAGCATCATCACGGAAAGCTCCAACCCTGGCTTGTTTGACCTGTTGCCCTCAGGGAAGCGATATAGGTGCATCAGGACAAGGACAAACAGATTCATGAACAGTTTCTCACTTCGCACCATAGCCAGTTTGTTCTCAAACATGCATCGTTTTCAAGTCTAAACTCTGAGCCAGTATAGTTTGCCACCATTGATGGCTCAAATTTTAATGTAAAAAAATCAGGACATAAATCTGTGAACTGAATCTCACCAGAATGCGAGTCATGAGGAAAGACAATGACCCAAAGCACAGAAGTCACACTACCAAAGAATGATTGAAGAAGATTCAAGTCAAAGTCCTGAAATTAATCCAGAAGAAATATTATGGAATCAGTTCTCGTGAAAAAAAAAACTATCCAACATCCTAGAGTTGAAACCGTCCTGTGAGGAGAAATGGAAAGTTCCTCCCAGATCAAAAGTTAAGAAAAAAATGATGTGGTTAGTTTAATTGGGTTCTCTTTCTTCTTCCAAGGGCTTGTGTGAAAATCTGATGCTGTTTTAGGTCATATTTATGCAAATCATATTCTGTGGCCTTTTTTAATGCAACAGTGATATACAGCAGAATATACACAGATATATCATTACACTGGGGCATCATTACACCTTTTGCTGTGGATGGTGTCCCGATAAATAATGGCGGTAAAAAGTCGATTTAAATGCTGAGCAGCACTACAGGACAAACCAATGCAAATTCACTACAGGCACTACATTTCCCATAATGTCCCCAGTGTCTTTCCAAAAGCTTGAGAAGCAGTTGCTTTCAGTTAAGTTTTTCCTCATTGATTAATGTCCATTCACAAATACCTAAAGAAAGTCAACCATGTTTCACACAAGGTAATGATAACAGGTGTTCATTTGTTCTTCGTTTTCATCACGTAATCTATTCAAGGATTAACAGCCGTATATCTCATGCACATTTGTACCCCTGCTGTACCCCTTTTATATATTTTATATTCTGTGTGCAGTCCAGTATGACAAATAATCTAAGAATTCCCCTGGATCATATGTATATTCTGAAGCCTGAGTTGGTTTTAGCTTACCGTGACTTTTAGGGCTGTAGAAGACGCCTCCTCAATGGCCGAGGGGACTTTTTCCACGGTGCTTCCAGGCATACTGCGCCGACGGCCCACCCGCTCACTGGCCATTTCTGCAATCACAAAGAAAACCCTTGAGCTGGACCGTTCCTATTTTTTAGACCGAATAAAAGGTGTATTCAGTAAACATGAATACATTTATGTTATACTTGTAAGACAACCCAAGTAAAACCTTGTTAAAGTGTCAATTATTGTAGCAGGCAACGGTAATGTGTTTTGTCTATGCTAAAAGGACAAATTTACTGGTACCACTAGAATGTCATTCGTCCATTATCTTCCTCTTAATCCACATGGGGTCGTGGCAACACCCGGCAACTCTGGGCTCAGGGGCGCCAATCCATTGTAGGGTGCGCACACACACTGTCACACACTAAAAAACTTTTAGAAACACCAATTAACCTACAACTAATGTTTTTGGACTGTGGGAGAAAACCAGAGTACCCGGAGCAAACCCACACAGACACCCTGGGATTGAACCTGGACCTTCTTGCTGTAAGGCAGTGGTGCTACCCAGCGAGCCACCTAGAATGCAGCACAAATCAAAAGAAATATGCTGTTCATAACTTTTTGCTCTACAGCAAGTGCGCGTAGTAAACTGTCCCTGTTACAAACCAACGTCATGCTTTACCATGGCAGAAACAGCACCTGGTTGATGACTCTGTCCCTCGTGCACTGCATGGCAGACACACCCACAATTGTATATGACAGTAAGCCAGGAAGAGCGACAAGGGAGAACAAATGCATTGAGCAGAAAAACAAATGAAAATCAGAGTGCAGCCATCCTGAAAGACAGGATCTATGCAACTCGTTCTTTCATTGCTGTCTGTGGCTTCCAAGGCGATGACTCGCTCTGCCCCGCTGACTTCCTCTCTGGTATAGATAAGACACTAACAAGATTCTGTTAGTTCTGTTTGCCCACTTGCCTGTCTTGGAGGATTAGCTGAATAACAGGGCTCTGGAATGGAGGAAGCAAACGTTGGTGTGAGAGGGGGATTTGAAAGAGGACACTGCAGAACTAAGTCCTGCCACTCAAAGTTCTTTGAGGAGTTTGCTTGGAGTTTGAGTCATGGTACAGGATTGAAATCTGCCAGAAATCCAATAATAGTGCGTCAGCTGACTGTATACTTGTATAAGTTTAGGGGTTAGTTTGATGTTTTTTAATACTCATTATTTTAACAGAGTTTCAGAGTACTTAAAACATTCCTAAATTAATAAAGGAACATTAAATAAATTGTCATTAATTGGAATCTACTTTGCTTGGCAATCCAGTTTTTTAACAAACCGGATAATTCGCCAACAATAAAAATTAAAAGCAATAAAAATTTATAAAAATCAATCCCCCGCGTCTAACTGTGTACCAGGCAACCTCACATTTATGTACTGTATTTTATAGTCAGAGCGTGTGTTATATAAAATGACACAATTATTGGTATTTCCTCTATTATGAATTTACATTAGGACTACAGTACAGCCCTTTCGGGTTCTGTGACCAAAACAGCATTGCTACAGATAGAGGTTGCAAATTCATGTATCAAATTTAACAAATTTAAGTTCATTTGCTCTAGATGTGTGAGCTGCAAAATTGCTTGTCACTGCAAATTTCATGAAATCCAACTGCTTGTTTTCCTATATGTACAAACTATGGTCATTTTGCTCTAGTACTACACCTAGTTGTTCAATTAATGTTATATTAATATGATTAAGAGGTTTGGTTTAACAGTGCAGCACTGGTGTTTGGTGTGAATATGTATGTCTCTAATCATTCCCACTGTTCTACCTCTCTGGAGAGAAACAGATTGGAATGCATGCAAGGAAGATGCCAAACAGCAATTCTTGTTTGTCATCTTAATTAGCTCGGCTGGTATCGTAACATCTTAATCCATATGCTCAGTGTGGTGTCATGACCAAGCTTGCACCCCGTGGGACCAAATGCAATCAAATGATACCAAATGCTTGAGCACACAAATATTGCATTACATAACTAGCAAATGATGTTTGCTGAAAATTTACTGATAAGTTGAGTTAAGCACTGCAAACATAAACTGCAATATACAGCACCCAGCTACAAGGGGCTGTAATTACATTCCAGAATATACAGCACGGAAAAAGAAAAATACCTCAATTAAAAGCTCATATGGTATAGAAGCATATTCTGCAGATAATTACAAAAAGTCCTGCTACTTCTGTTTAATAAGGTTGTCACTAATATTAAGGGAGCAGTCCAGCCCTCAATTTTACACAATTTTGCCCTTTAAGGTAAATCAGCCAAGACATCTTTATTGTTCTTTTGTTCAAGCTTAGATTTGAGATTTTTTTTTTACTTTGTATTGTTGTTTGGGCTTTTACGTCATGTCTACCTTTTGGTAATATTCATGGAACAAGGTTTCTTAGAATATGTTGATCATTTTACTCTTGATCAAGGGATCTCATAGTTGGGTTTATGAATTATATTCAGGTAAGGTACTTAAAGACTTATTTTTCTTGTTTTAGTGCATCCAGTATGTTTCTGCGAATTCTCAGACTGTCTCTAATTCTTGTGTATTGGTGGTATTCAGCGGTTTTTATTATTTTATTATTTTTTTGTGTCTGCAACAAAACCAAACGTAAAATAAGTGAAAGGGTCTGATGACTTTCCGAATGCAATATAAGTTTGCTTTGTATATAGTACAATGCAATACTGGATCATATGATCACTGGACTATGTGCATACTATCTCTTAATTTGTCAAATTTTTGTCATCTAGTCATTTTGTATATTCTATATTTAAGTGATTACATTTTATGTTCCTTCACCAAGAGAAATTCCGTGTATTTATGGTACTTGGCAGATAGAAAAATATATTTTTCTACATATATACATTTCTGGCAAACAGTGTTTCAGGACAGGACAGGAAATCACTAAGCTCTCTAGTTAGGGAGTTGAAAACCTACGAAAGAGTCATAAGAGTAATTAAATTGTTTAGAAAAACAAATTCTACTACCACTGATTGCCTTTAGAGATTTTAATTAGAAGGGGTGTCGCAACATAATTTTGGCCATATAGCATAATTTCAGTAATTGCTTCTGAAAAATAATGAATGAATTCACCCTGGCACATCACTAAATGGCAGGGGTGGGATGATTTAATCAGTTGAAAAACTATAAGCTTACCTTACTTATTACCTGTATTATCTTGAGTAGAAATATTAATATGTAAATTATCTTACCACATGTTTTGGCTGATCAGCTAGCTTCTTTTGGGGGTAAGGATGGATTTGTTCTGCATATAAATCAGTAAGGTGGCAATTCATATAACCCCAAGTTGTAAAAGAATGTCACTATTGTCATTTTGTAATGAACAGTTATACTTTGGGTACACAAGAGGAAACATTTAAAGAACACAGTTAGTTAATCTCAATATTCTACCTGTCATGTGACATTTTTCTAATATCCAGGTTGATGAATAAGGCCATTTCCCAGAATGAGTGCAACCTCAAACGGTAAGACCACATGACCAGAACATTTTACACTCAATAATCAAGCCAGACACAGGCAGAACAACTAACTAATCTATTAGAGGGTAGCAGCAAAAACGCCTGGTGTCAGAACCCCATTAATCTTCCCTGATTATGACATATGAGCCAGCAGATGTAGGAGGGAGCACTGTAGAGGAAGTCTGTGGCAAAACACAACAGAGTTTGACCAAGGGTCATATCACCCAGAGAATATGTGTGGAAAATGTCATGTGGGCTCATTTAGCTAAAGAACAGGGCCATAACTCACACCTGGCTCATTACCTCTTAATCTAAATGCATGTGGCTTCTTTTAGGTCCAAGTCGTCACAGGTGCTGAAGACAGAGACTGCATGATTTTACATTTTTTTTTATTGAACAGATTCTCAGTTCCAGCAGCAGAAAGACCTGTTCTGGGGTACATTTCGGCGACGTGTCACTTGTGTTATAAGGAAAATGTGACTGCAGAGAATGAGAATGGATCCTGACACAATTCAGCACATTTCATTTAAAATTATGTATTGAAGACTACATTTATTAGGGGCTGGAAAGATAAGTTTTAATTGCAAACAGAAGAAGTGTGATAATAATCACATTATATTGGTTGCACTTAAAGCACAGACCTGGCATCCCAAAGTGTTTTAACAACCTGATGCTAGACTATTCCATTAACAGCCCAGAGTGGGGGATTCATTGGATTTAGTTCATTTGGAAACACCACTAGCAGGAACACACCCCTAGACAGGCCCCAAACCATCGTAGGGCACAAACACTTACAAACATACACACATTTAAATACTAAGGAGCACTTTGGAAACACCAATTAACCTCATACATCTTTGGAATGTGGGAGGAAACTGGAGCACCTGGACAACTAACTTTTGAATAATATAGTACCTGGTCAAGAAAACGACACCAAACAAAACGGTCAAAACAACAGTTTTAAGAGATATATTGTGTATCTTCATTGCCAAACAGCAAGCATCACAATCTAAACAGAACAACTTTTATTTGTCATAACTAGTGATTTATGGTTGAGATGGACAGAATCATAGTTTATATTTGGATTATTATTATTAGATTATTGGGTGACATCAAAAACCTGATAATGATATTTATTTTTGAAACTCATTGTTTTGTTGAAGATGAAGTGCTTTTATTGATGTTTTTATTTCTGTTCAAGCTAGATTTTCACTAATAGACAAATTTAAATAGAAAATGTAATATTATGAAGAGTATGCTTTTCATACTCGTACTTTGTATTTTTCATACTAACACGTAGTACCTTAGATCTGGCCAACGAAAAAAGTGAACACAACCTCTGTACGGAACGAACCGAAAATGCCATATTCCTTTCACTCCAACTTTCACTTGAAACATTGTAAAAACACACTGGGAAAAATGTCTGTAATATTTTCAGATTATTATTATTATTTGTGCACAGTTTATTTATAATGTGGTCACATTTAATTTACATTTATAGCATTTAGAAGACGCCTTTATGCAGGGCTTTGTATTCTTCCTAGCAGACAAAACCTCATGTTTGTACAAAATAAGCAATAGCTTAAGAACACAACCCAACTAAATCCTGCTCGGATCTGATGTAGGTGTTTGTTGTTCCCTTTTTCCCAGCAAGAGGTATGTCCAATCTGACATCCAGTAGAAGTTTGTTTCTTCATGTCAAGACGGACGAGAGTCCTTTTTTTATCTTATGTGGAGTATCTAGATGAGCAAAGCTCACGTCTCTGAGGGTAAGAAGTACAGGGCGTGGTTTGATTGGAACCTTTAGGGTAAGATGTTTTATTTTTGGCTTTGTAAGCGAGCATTAGGGTTTTGTATCTGATGCGGGCAGCTACAGGGAGCCAGTGGAGTGAACTCAGCAGTGGCGTGAAAACAGGAAACTTGGGTAGATTGCAAGCCAGATGAACCGCTGTGTTCTGGAGTTGCATTAGTCTGACTGTACGCATCGGAAGACCAGACTTACAAGCATTGCAGAAGTGTCGTTTTGATATAACAAGAGACTGGACAAGCACCTGGCTGGTGGTTTCCCTAAAAAAAGAAGGGTCAGATTCTCCTGATGTTGTAGTAGCAACACCTGCATGACTGGGAGCAGAGCTGGTTAGCATGAGTGAATCTGTGATGGCAACATGTTCCTCATATGACCAGACAAAGGCTTATCCATGATATGTTTATTTCACAGTTATGTCAGTTTATTTAAAGTATATAATAGTTAAAAAATACACACCATAGGAAACTAACAAAACAATCATAGGCATGAACATTATTATGAGCTTATTTTGTGTACACACAAGCATAACTGAGCTATTAATCAAGTAGTTAGAACTGCTGTGATCCTTAAACAAAATAATGCCCTTATGCAAGATGATCGATTGAAAAGTTTTAGTTGTAACCAGAATTCTGTATTTGGTTGTAATGTAGAATTATGACGTTTTTAGGAGACTCCCTTGTAATTGAGCCAAGGTTCTAATTCAAGAACTCAACAATGGCAGCTTTGAAGAGCAGGGATTTAAACTCACAACAGTCTGATTAGTAGTACAAATCCATGACTGCTATGTCACTACTGTATAATCATAAGCAAAAACGTTACATGCCAGGGAAGCTCTGAATGCCAGAAGGTCACTGATATTTGAAGTTCTGATTGTTTCTCTCTAAGCTAAAGCAGGAACATAGTAGATACATAGTAGATGTTTTGAGCTGACAGGACGATCTGGCTCCAGTAGCTCAGATTGCCTATCAAACCACGGCACCAGACTCCTAAATCAGCTTCATTCTTCCCCATAACAGCACAATCATGAAACCCAGAGCCACTGCAGAGAACGAGTGGAGTGAGCAGGGGAGAAACAGATGGATGCTGTAGGGATGTTAAGTAGAGCTCAGTCAGGGAGGAATTTGGTTTTGAGGGATAGAGCTTAATTAGCGAGAATTCAGCAGTGAGGACAGGCACAGCTGTTGTAGTGTACATCAAATAAAACATGCAAATATTCTTATCTTAAGGGAGTTGTTGCAAAGGAGGTGTGGGGCTGTAGCAGACGGCTCAGCCACAGCTTTGCTGAATTCAAAACAGCGACATAAAAACCTTTAATCAGTGCAAAGTGAATATCACGGAAATATGAGGGTTTAATAAAAGGTCAATAAGAAAAAAAGCTATATCAGAGCAGCATCAGGGTTCATTTACATTCTGTAAAACAGGACGTTGATTGGACATTACTATAGTAGTTTGTATTAAAAGAATCTAAAATTTGTTTTCTTTTTAACAAATAATATTAAGTAAACACTTTTTCCCATCTTTTATAAAGCTTGAAACATTTACAGAAAACCAGAGTGAAATGCTACCATGTTGCTGTCTCAAGGGTTTGCTCATGCTAGTTTTCTGCCATTCAGATGTGAACAAGATATCATTCATTCATTTTCTTATCCACTAACAAAATATGCCCAGTCTGGGATTCAAACCCAGGACTTTCCTACTGTCAGACGACAGACACATGCAGTAGTGCTGCTAGAGTTTTTAAACACTGTATTCATTCATTCACTGTGCATTGGATTTTCTAGCCGGCAGTGCCACGAAGTTAGTTCAAAACTCGAGCAACTCTGCCATGTCTGATCCAGTCATTCCAGCGCAACACACACTAACACACCACCACCACCACCACATCAGTGTCACTGCAGTGCTGAGAATGATCCACCACACAAATATACTGCTCACAAAAAGTAATGGATATATCAAAATTAAGTATCCCATAACGAAATTTATCCCACTATCTTTTGTGAGCAGTGTATTACCTGATCAGTGCTGGTCTGATGGGAGTCCTGACCATTAGAAAATGTAAATGGAGTTAGCAAAGGATGTAGTGAAACAGATGAACTATAGTATGTAATTGTAGAACTACAAAGTAAAGCTACATGGTTTGTTTGTTTGTTTATTTGGCTTCTTTAACGTTGCTATCGGCATTGGTGGCCATGTAAGCGACACACGCAAGGCTGCGTCTATACACAAGTTCATCTCAACACTAGTCACATACATATGTACACACAAGGCAATTCCGATAAATTAACCTACCACGCATGTCTTTGGACTGTAGGAGGAAACCAGAGTACCCGAAGTAAACCCATGCAAACACAGGAAGGACCTGGGACCTTTTTGCTGTGAATCTATATGGTAAGAGAACTGTTACCACGGACAATGAGCGTAGACACCAAAAAGGTACCTAATATAGTGATCAGGGAGTGTACACTTAAAGCAGAACAAAAATTTCAAGCAGGTATCCAAACTCAAAAGCTGACAAAGCAATTATCAAGAGGGCCATCACACAAGATGATGAATGAAACCTAAAAAGATATCAAAATAAAACACTAACTACACAAAACCACCATAATTCCAAAGAGCTATCTCCAGCTACCTTAACATGACCTTTAAGAGAATACATTACTAATTTGCTGGATATTTCTTTTTTGTACACCTCCTGAATCAGCTGGGCTTTTCATTCAAACTCTCATTTAAACTGCTGTTTTGGAAACGGTCCAACCTCTTGCTGGTGCAAGCTTGGTGATATCAGCTGGGTCTGTTTCTCTCAAGAGAAGTAACATTTCACCATTTCCTGTATATCTGTGTATATCTGTTCAACATTCATTCATTTATTCATTATTGTCTTCTTAATCCACATGGGGTCACAGGCCAGCCAGTCCCCAACCCGGCAACTCTAGGCACAAGGGCAGGAACAACTCAAGGTGTGGCACAAATCCATCCCAGGGCACACTCACACGAACACACACATTCAAGCACACAGTCACTAAGGGCCACTTTTAGAGACACCAATTAACACCAAGTAACCTAACACACATCTTTGGACTGTGGGAGGAAACCGGAGTACCTAGAGTAAACCCACACGAACACGGGGAGAACATGCAAACCCCACACAGAAAGGACCCAGACCGCTCCACCCTGGGATGAACCCAGCAGCACCTTACTGTGAGGCAGCGGTGCTACCCACCGAGTCACCGTGCTGCCCTCTGTTCAACATATTTGCTGCTTCAAATAAATTGAGGATTTGGGAGACTAAACACGATGGTCGACGACCTTTTTTGCCAATTCCAGAAAGTTTTGTGGCCTTACAAGCTTGAACACAAGTTTTATATTTGCTGCTGGCTGTGACAGGAGGCAAGTGAACTCTCAGTAAATGAGTTCCATGAGAAATAGTTCAGACGGGCAACAACATTCTGAATGCTCTGTAGGGAGCAATGGAACACGAAGGCAGACCAGCAAGCAAGAGACTGCAGCAATCAAATCTGGGAATGTCGAGAGCCTGTATGAGGATGTGAGAAGTTTCTATGGTCAGAAGAGGACGTATTCTTCTGATGTTGTACACAGGAAATCTGCGATATCTGCTGGTTGATGTAGTGAGGTGTCCGGCAGTCTATGTTATTGTACAAACATCACATCTACAACAAAAGTACTACTCATCGTATTAGCCAGTACACTATGACTATGTAGTTCTGGAGTTATTAATTTTTTTTTTGTAAAGTCCTAATATGGTGGATATTGAAGTCCAAGGACACAAACCTGCAGGCTGATTATTTAGGCTATTACTATGACAGTCTCACTGTATCAAACAGACATGCAACACTTTATTACAGACATCACTCTAAAAAATGAACACTATCCTATCCCAGTACGGCTTTTTAGACGACGTCTGGATTGTTTTTGCCGCCAGCTGTGATATAAAAGATCGTTAGGGGACGATCCTTATGAAGAGTGGTTAGAGACCAGTCCCTATCATCCCTAGCATAAATTACAGCAGTTAGAGTTACAAAAAAGCACCACAGAAATCTGATGTGTCATACCAAAGTTTGGCAAACTACAGAGATGAATACATTTTCAGGAAGTAAAGTCAAAACGTTCCAGTAATTATTAGGTTTGTACTTTGTGAAAGTCTTGGGCTACAGTTCCCTCAGTGATTATGTTGGTTTGTCACTTCATTAGTACACAACCATGAAATACAAGAAATTTGTATGCCATATAAAAATGTATTCAGAATCAGAAAAAGCATATAGGCTACAGTGGCAAGTATTAACCGTGAACTCCCCCTTACACGTGAGCAATAGCAGCATCTGGAAGATTCATTAGGATGGTCGTCTACAAAGCCAAAATTGTCTCTGTTCTCTAGGAGTAATGGATTTTATTCTAATCTCAGCTGTCAGAAGCCATAGTGTGTGAGGACTAGTATACAGATTTGGGTAAGTGTTTTCCTCCAAGAAGGTCTAGCTCTATGGTACGTAAGTAGTACCTGAGATTGGTTGCCTGGTGATTGGTTTACATGATGAGACCTGGCTACAGCGAAATTGAGAGAATTCTATAGGGAGTCTAAAACCCTTTAGCTGAGTCTGGTTTCACATTTGGGAGCTTTATATGGTAAAAGAAGCAAGTGCTATACAATTAAGCAAGAAATTATACAAGCAAATAGGCTTACAATGAGCAAGCTCAATGAGGCAATAGTGTGGAAGGAGCGGATGATTAACCCAGCATTGAAAAGTTAACAACTGCAGCTCCTTTTTTTAATACGGAACAAATGACAGCTGCATCTGTGTCCCTGCGCCATTGAAGAGTTATTTCATAATTTTAAGGCTTCGATTTTTTTTTTTATCTCCAAACTTCTTCAAAGTGGAGCTTCATTAGGTGTAACGAATGCCTAAGTTCTGAGTCTTGTAGTTAGATCGCTTGCAACGACTCGGTGCTCCCAACGCGTGTGTGTTTAGAAGGGTTTAAATGTAGATCGCTTGACGCTTCACGAACATTTCTCTGCACATGAAATTCAAAACCATGGATTGAAGTGATTCATGAATCTTTGAAATGTGCTGGGAAGGCTGTCAGGCTTTGTGCTCGGCTGAGGAGAAGTGCAAAATAGAGGAAAATCTCACTCAAACACCGATTGCGATTCATTTTTTACCCTGCTGTGTAAAAGTCTTAGGCCACCTTAGATTTGATGTTTAGTAACCTTATACTGGCCATATATAACCTGTTGTTGATTTAAACCAAAATGTTTTACCCAAAATGCATTTCATTGGCTGCTATCCTTCAAAAATGACAATTCCTGATTAAGCGTCGTAATGTAGAAGGGTCAACTTGGATGTCTGATGAAGCTGCCATATGCTACCAAAGCTCGTGCTTTTGTTTATTTTTAAATACCACATACACATGTGCTGTATTTGGTTGTGGTACAATAACGAAATAGTTACATATGGTCATAATACAGTATTATTGCTAATCCAATGGTATATTTAATCTAATGGTGGACTAAGACTTTTGAACAGTACTGTATAAAGTTGCTCACTGTTGAACAAACCTGCAGTGGAAAGAAAAATCTTTTTAAAAGTTATGCAAACACGTCCTTTTTACATCAAGGGAAATATAATATGAGGGGGGGGGGTGTATCTAGCATAGATGTACCGTTATATTTATGTATGTATATATAATAATATGTAACCGTATATTAGACAGATGGCCAGGCTTTGGGTCATATAAAATAGAAACAAACAAAAAAATCTTGTCAGTATCCTGTCAATGCCAGTAGAAAAATATCCATCATTCATTTACTTTCTTATCCGCTTGATCCAGAAGCATAGGGTGCAAGTCAGGAACAACGCTAGACAGGGCGCTAATCCATCGTAGAGCACATACACTCACACACTAAGTGCACTTGTAAAGACACCAGTTAACCTAACATGCCTTTGGACTGTCAACCCACTCAAACATAAGGGAGGACTTGAAGACTCCACCCAAAAGCACCCAAACCACTCCACCTGGGATTAAACCCAGCATCTTCTCACCGTAAAATGACAGTGCTACCCACAAGCCACTGTTCCACCCCAGTGCAAGTTTTATATTAAAATCAAACACCTTTGTATAGCAATTTTATTATAAGAATATTTGTCTTAAAGTGCTACACAAATGCATTTGATTTGATTTGACAAATACAGATACTTATGCAATGGTTTTATGTAGTAGTCTGGATCTGGACGATTATGAAATGTTTAACAATTTAGAAAAGAAACCATGCAGAACAAAAAAGGAAAAGTCAATACTATACAAAAAAAAGAAAATAAATTAAATTTAGCCACCTGCAGATGACATTGCATGGGGATGATTGAGCTTCAAAAAACTCCTGAGTGTGTGACAGAATTCAGATATTGAGAAGAGGTGGTACAGTGGAAAGAATTACTATTTTAATGTGGGAGAATGGTCACGATGCAGATGTTAATTATTTTCAAAAAGAAGTGATTACATTTGGGCATGACAAAGGCTATAGTTTGAACTAAGTAGCTACATTTACAGATGTATGGTCATGCTGGTTTACCAGCAGAGGCAAAAATTCCAGTGAACAGGAAACCTTTTCCGAAATCGTGGAGTTATTACACATTAGGCTTATTTTTAAAATAATTTTGATCTGTGCAAAGAACTCCAAGCATTTAGCTACTAAATCTATTTCAATCAACATGGGAATACAACTTGCCAAAATAATGGACCTTGTCGATGCCTTGTGATTGATCCATGGGTTGGTCTTTCAGGTCTAAAAATAGCAGGTTAATCTAATTTACAGATTTTTGAAAATAGTTAATTCAGAAAGCTTAACTAAAAGTAAATTGTATCTGTTTATAGCGTTGCATGACTCAAGATTCGGAGTGATCCCTCTTCCTCCCGTCTCACACATAGACACAAAGGCTGAGGCAGGCTGTAATCAGTGCAGCTGCTGAAAGAAACGCATCCCCGGAGGCGATAAAGATGGGAAAAGCAACACACTTAAATACCATGACGTTAGGAGCTGTGTTTAAGTCTCAACACAAGAGACTCTGGTCCACTGGGAAAGCTACAGAAAAGAGCGAGCCGAGACAGACAAGAGGGTAATAAAAGAAGAAAAAATGAATCAAAACCAAATTCTAAATAATAAATGGCATGCACATGGGGGAGGGGGTCCATGTGGCTGTGCTAATGAGTAGTTCTGATTGGCTGTCACCTAGTACGAACATTTCACTCTTAGATTAGTGTTCTATATGAAGGAAGACTGAAGATGCTGAAATGTAGTACCTGCCATGTTGGAGCTGATATGTTTTCACAATTTACAATTGCAAACCCACAACTCCTCCAGTATTCGAAAATGGATTGGTTACTAAATCCATTGATCGAATGAGCGAGTGTCAAGCCATACTGTATGCAGTTTTTTAATATAGACTGTGAACCTCAGCGTGACCCAGACAGGGAGAAAACTTTCTCTGGTTTGCCCAAGTGCACAACGCTGCCTGAGGCAAACTGTACTCTACCACACAAAATACAGTAATCTGTCAAGTCCAAGAGCAATTATATTACTATACTGTTCAAAAAATCATCCCATAATAAAATAACCCCTAATTTTTGTGAGCAGTCTAATTTTCCATTTAATAGGATAGCATGTGGGTGGAATCCAAAATGATGCAGATACAGTGTCTACTTCAAATGCTAAAAGTAGATGCAGAAAAGTAAACTTATCAAAACATATTTTGTTATTGTCACTACCCTAGCAGATTTCAAATAAGCCTAAAAAACTGGCAGTACTGTGCAAAAGTATTAGGCTGCCATTAATATATGCTGTCTTGGCAACGGTATAACGGTATAATGACCAGACAACGTATTGGGGACGACTGAGCCCGAAACCTGGATTCGTCACTCCTCAATCCTCTTTTCCATTGATCTTCAATCCAATCGTAACTAAGATATCCAAGCTTTGGCATATCTTAGCATTTTCACCCTGTTCCCCTTCCAAAAAAGTGGTTTATTGGCCGCTAGCCTTTCAAAAAGACGAAGTAAAAGAGTCAAAGTAAAAGAGTCAACTTGGCATCCAGATGAAGCTGCCAGATGATGACATTATATATGTGTAACTGAAGGTCAGGCTAAATACTTGCCACTGTGGAAGCTGTTTTTATCTGTTTTGCTATTTTCTGCTGGATGCAAATTCCTGTATAGTGGAACCTCGGAATTCAAAGGCCTCTTCACTTGAACAACTCCCCCAAATTCAAACATAAAAAATTACAACTTTGAACATTGTTATGATCATACTATGGCACAATCATTGGCATATTATGTGTATTCTTCTAATTTTATATTAATACATTGTGTATATCTATACTGTACCAGTGACAGGATGTGCCGAAACTTTGTTCACCTCAATGCCTATAATGTTTCCACTTATTCCATGTATTTTTTGACAATTATTATTGTCTTACATTACTTGAAACTGAGAATACGATTGTTCAAATAACGGGACTGTGGTGGTCTAGTGGTTAAGGTATTGGACTATGGACCAGAAGGTCCAGGGTTCAAATCCCAAGCTACCACAGTTTGTTTCCCTTAGCAAGGCCCTTAACCCACAATTGCTTGGATTATAAGACTGTATGAATTGTAAGTCACACTGGATAAAGGCATCTGCTAAATTAAATAAATGTAAATAAATGTAATGGTTTATTCTAATAATGAGACTGAGAAATAATTATTTATGGTTGTTGACATAATGGTATATCTAATCCAATGGTGACCCAAGACATTTGCACAGTACTTTGCAAAATGTATACATTGTTAAAGCATAGGCCATATGACTAAATGTACTATGAAGTGTACATTTAAAAAAGATTCAGTAAAGCAGTGATACAGTGCTACAGTGCTTTATACTAAAGTAATGCATGAGGAAGAATTTGTTATTTACCCCTGTTGGCTGCTCGGCTCCGGCTACGAGAGCGGCCCAGCCTCCAATGCCTTGTGCGAGCCAGCAGACCGTAGTAGTGACACCTCCTTCCTAGGGCTCTCTTCACCAGTGCAGACATGGCTTTCCAGTTTATACACACACTTATACACACTTCAGCTGCCTTGATGGGAGATGCTCTCTCTCCAGTTTCCAGTCTGCTGGCCTTCACAACAGCAGCTCAGAGCTGAAATTGCTCCTACTGAGAGGCTCTTGCTTGAGAAGACCTGACACTTCAGATCTCCTACAAGTCAGGACTGCTCCTAACCCAACGAGACCACAGTAAGAAAGGGAAGACGAGAGGAACTCCTCCCACACATAGTCTGTGTAAGCAAAGGTCTGAGGGAAAGGTATTTGGTGCGTCACTGACAAATCTGAGTAGGTCATAAATCACTCAGTGAGCCTCTATGAAATGTTGAGTCCGACCTTGTGCACCAACTAACACTGCGCTGATGAGCCCTGCAAGTCATTTAATGCCCCCGATAGGCAGAACTGCTTCGACACATCACTTCAAGGACATTCAGCAATCAGTGTAAACACTGCTTGTGTACAGGTAAAACTCAGCAAAGCTCTAAGTGTTAAAGTCGTGATGGCAATACAGAGAATTCCAGCGCAGTTGCTTCCTGCCAGAATCTTACTTTGTATCATGGTTAGACAAGTTGAGCTGTGTAACACTAAGACATCCTACACTGGCTCAGAATCTTCTGAAAGTCTTTGATGATGGTGAACTGTGAGATGAGTTGAAGTGTCCTTATTATTTGTAAACGTGTCTTACAAAACAAAAAAGGATGAGGATGTATGCTGTGTCATCATCTCCTCAAATGCCCTCCTCTCATCAGAGGAACTCCCAACACCTCTAGGGTATCCCAAGGTGCAGCCATTTCCCATTGTTCCATGAGTCAACACAGATATTTGACATTTAACAACCATCCAATCAATGCCAATTCACTTTATAATGAAAAGTTATGAAAGTGTATTTCCTTATAGAACACATTGTAGAAGGAAATAAAATCTTTTATATCTGGCTATAATCAGCTGGTCACATCAACAGCCAATCCAAGAGCAGTGGTGGAAGTTCATCGACATCTTGAAAGTCCGCCAATTTCACAAAGCACTGACAAATCCCTCATAGCCAAATTCAGAGAAACTGGGACTGTGAACGTCAAGCCACGTAGTGATCGCCTGAAGACCGATACTGGTGAAAAAGGCCAACAAAGGTTTTAGCAGCCTTTACGAAAAGTCCCCAACGTAGCATACGACGTGCCCTGTGACTTTTGACGAACCCTGTAATTTGTCAAGGTACAGTACAATTTAATAGTTCAAACACTGCTTTTAATGTTTTTAAGCTATTATATACACACGCTGAACAGGTCTTGAGGCAACAAAGTCATGCAAATCACTACTGGAGCTCTGTGAAGCAATTACTTCAGCAGTGATCTGTGGTGCTTTTAACTGAAATAGCATGTCGTCTACCTTTCATGAAGAGAGCTTCTTAAGGACCAGTTTCATTGGAGTGTTTATGGTTTCGCACTTGTTGAGCCTTTTCCTACATATTAATAATTCATAAAGCACCTGACACTCACAGATCTTGGGACCCAAAAATGTAACGAATCAAAATTTTCAGTTCCGATTTGGGTCATAGGTTTGTGGTATTAAATTGAATACATATCCGATACTGATCGATACGACTCAGAAATAATAAGACTTTTATGTCATACCGACTCAACATTTACCATAAACGTGCTGTGAGTATCAAAAAAAAGTGTAGTACAGCAGTGTGGGAGGTTTTCAGCACGACAGCTAGGCAACCCACCTCTAGAAATATTTGGGGTGATGTCTCAGTGCAAACAAACTTATAATACACCACTCCGTGTTTGAGGAACTTTATAAAGAAATGGCCAAATGATTCTTATTATTATTACTACTATTCATGGGGTTGATGTTTTATGTGTTCGTCTACCCAGGCAACAAAAATGACATTGGTTGGCCTCATGGTGGGGCTATATCAACTTCAAAGTCCATTTCTCCTACCTATGAGTTCCAAAATTAATTGTTCTCTTGATTACTTTTCTCAGGCCCCACAAAATAGACTCAGTCTTTTAAAACTAAAACTTTTAAAGCTAATTTGCACTGTAAATGGAAACTGGTTTGTGTGTAACATCGCAGAACTGGATAGCGCTCCAGTGCAGGCTCGTGAGAGGGGTGTATTCAGTTTGAATGTGGTCACTTATGAGCAGCAATAAAGATGGAAATATGATACCTTGCACATCTAAGCACAGGCTGCAAGTGCTTATGTTTTGATCGTGCTCATACTGCCTGCTATTTGTAGATGAACATCCGCTCGCAGTGAGCTACAAAGCTAATGTTAAGCTCTGATCATGATGTAACCCTTCGCAACAACTATAAACATGTGCAGCCCATACGCCCTACACTTTAGCATTTGTCCTGCATTATTCATCTGCATCATTAGGACTAGTGTTTCCCTTTTGATTTCACTATCCCGACTTAATCAAGGCCTTCATGAATTTAATCAGATGAGGGAAAGTACAGAAAGAAAAAAAAAGCCTCTGCGGGATTTTACCCAAGTTCCCATAGCGTTGTGATATGACATCAGAACTCAGGCACTAAAAGCATCTGAGCTTTGTGTTTCACCTAAACATGTGAACATCCACATGTATACTAGTGACACAGGAATTTGTCACCTACCTGCCAAACACAAAGTACTCTGAGAATGCACTTACAATCCCCATTTTAAGTCAACGGATTATAGAAAATGTTTTTTTACTTAATGTTGCTATTGGGATCAGTGGCCATTTCAGTGACACACACAAGGTTATACCTACACACAGTTATATCATTTACATTTACAGTATCTAGCAGACGCCCTTATCGAGAGCGACTTACAGAAGTGCTTTAAGACATCAGTAACCTAATCTATTCTAATTCAATAAGGAATCTAAACAAGAATACACTTCTGAAACTGTAAAGGTTGTGTTTTTTTTTAAGAGAAAGAAAAACAAGGGTGGGGGGGTTTAGTTGAGGTAAGTGCGGAATAAATGGGTCTTCAAACGGTGTTTGAAGATAGCCAGAGACTCAGCTGTTCGAACATTGAGGGGAAGTTCATTCCACCACTTAGGAGCCAAAACAGAG